>VDFB02048838.1:134707-180631 GCA_007258455.2 Sequoia sempervirens
ATACCTTATGACACATCACAACATGCATCACAAGTTAGTAAAAAGTGTAAATTTACCGAGCTTGCAACTCTTATGTATCTTATATATTTTTATATTTCAAATGTGAGAGGCTCAACTTTCAGATGCCATAACTTTTGATTTGGGAAGTTGTTGAAACCTTTTTTTTATAAATAGTAGATATTTAAGAGATTTACACAACATGTATCCTTAGAAATGATGCCAAACAATAAAAAATTAAACTCAATAGCCTAGAAATTGAGGTTTTATATTCCATACTTTGAGAATAATATTTTTTATAATCTTAAGATTGGGAGAAGGGTAATCCCACAATATTGGGTCCCAAACTTGGGACATGAAAATTTTGGAGGGGAGTGGCAAATTTTTTTGAACTACCTTCATTTGAAGATATTTCTTTGAATGAAGGTCCTTCACTTGAAGGTCTTTATGTAAAGACCTTCGAGAAAAGACCATCTCCATTCGAAGGTCTTCATTAATAAAAATTAAAATTATAATACCTTTGAGCAAAGATTACCTTCACTCAAAGGTAATTTTTTTTCAATTCGTATTAATTGACAACTATGTTTGTCAAATCACTTTGCAAGCCATGATACCTAAAACACTCTATGTGCTCACATTTTCCACTCTTAGATGACGATAAAATTTCTGCATAGAGTTTTTTGTCTCCACTAGGTTTGTGAGCTCACAACTTCTGCACAGGGGATGAATATGGGATCTTTGAATGAAGGGGAGGAGTAGGGAGGTTCAAGCAAAGGCCCTTGATTTCTATAAATTTTTCCATTTTTTCCCTCATTCTTGTAATTTCCTAGTTTATCAAGCAAATGCTAACAATTCTTCAAATTTTAAAATTGAAATGGTGAAATTTATAAACTAAACAAATTTAAACCCTAAAGAGCCTAAACCTAACCCTAAATAAGAACTCCAAATCGTGAGACCCTAAAATTAGCTGTAAACCCTAAAATTTAAACCTTAAACCCTAAAGTTAAAATCCTAAAATCCTAAACCCTAAAATCAAAACCCTAAACCATAAAATCAAAACCCTAAACCCTAAAACTGATTTATATCCTATTATATGGGGAAATATGAATCTTTATTGATTGCAAGAAAGCCCCTAGACCAATTTGACAATATTGTTCAAAGAGTAAATTCAATCTCTTAACCCCTATTTGTGTGATTCGGTAGATAAGAATAAAATTTATTGAAAAGGAGGGGAAATGTAGAAAATTGTTGAATTTATTTCCTTCCATGTCAATTTCCATCTTAGCCTAAGGACTTCTACTAAATACTCATAACCCATGTCAATTGTTGGATCAAAACATGGAGTCAGTATGGATAAAAAATCTCTTGATGTAGTCATGTGAAGTCTCTAGATGCAACCATATGGTGTGTAGCTCTTGGATAAAGTATCCAAGTCTATAAATATGATTAAGTGGTTATGGTTTTGAAAACCTTAGGATTTCCTTTTTTTTTGAAAAGGAGTTAGTGGTAGGTGAATATGCTTGATTGGTATCGTTGTTCTTAAGTTCTATTAGTGAGTCAATCCATTTTATCATGCACTTATCTACTCATAATTCACCCTTCTTATAGTATCTATGATTTTTCCCCTATTTTCTATTATTTCATTTTTGTAGAAGATGATGGTATATTAGCCTTTATCTTCTTATATGAACTCTCTAATTTTTTTTGGCCCATCTATGATTAGTTAACAATCAAGAAATAAGACTTCGAAGACTTACCATGAAGTTCCCCCATTTGCATCAATGTTTCATATGATTTCTCTTATGATTATTTAAAAAAATCATCAAAATTTAGCATTTTGAACATAGCTCCTAAGGCATCTCTAGTGGAGTAGAAGGTAGAAACAAAGTCTGAGTAGGTAGGACCCAATTTAGAAAGAACATTAACTACAACATTACATGAGTCAATTTTTTGTTATCTACTAATCATATATAATAGAAACCTCAATGATTTTAAATGTGGATAAAGTATTGTATGTTGTCAATATCAATCGTACTTGAATAATTAGTTCATTTTCCAATTGGTGGCTCCCAAGTATATCAATCTTTCAAAATAAAGTTTCAAATTTTCCATATATTTTTTGTGGCGAATCAAGACTCTCTATGTGGAAGAGTAGATCTAGAGGTATTGAAAAGTAAATAAAGCCATATGATTCACCATCATTGATTAAAATATATATTATATTATAAAAAAGGGGCATTGTTTATTATGAGAGCCACAACCCGAGATTCATATAAGCATACAATAAAAGAAAAACATAATTATTATTTATTTATGGGAAATATATTCTCATTATTGAGAAATCACATTCTAGAGGATTGAATCCTCACAGGCTACAATACATGCAACTTTACTATTACTAAAAAACAAATCCCCTTTTTCCCAATACAATCTTTCTTTTTTTCCCCAATACCCCAAAATCTACAAAATGAGTCCTAAATAGCCTTTTTCTGGATTGGAGCCAAAAATACAATTTGAAATTTGAATTTAGGTGGTAGGGCACCAAAAATTGAAATTTGAAATTCAGAAATTAAGTCACAATTCAAAAATTGGCAATTTTCCAAAAAATGACCAACTTCCGGAAGCCATAACTTTTTATCAGAGACTCTGTTTGACAAACCGTTTGAACTGTTGGAAAGGTCTTAGAGTGTAGAATGTGCTAAGAATTGCTTTGTTAGTTCCAACGATTTCTGGACCCGTACGAGACTGTTTAGTGCCTCAAACTGGACTCAAAAGATTTTTCAGGACAATTTTGGGAAACTAAAACTTGAATAAATTTCAAATCTGGAATGATCTTGGCTTGATTCTTTTGCCAACGTGCTTATTTTTCTATCCTGAAGCTTCCCCTAAATTTCTGCCTCCTCACGCCTTCAAATTCAAAACTTCTAAAAATAGCAATTGATCAGAAAAAGCAGAAAAGGAGTTCTAAAAGTTGGGGATTCTTATTTGACAAAAAGGGTATCCAAAAATGCAAAAACATCTACAAAAATCTAACAAACGTAAACATATTTTTAGGTGATGCAGGATTTCCCTTACACCACTAGATGCTCATGCATCAATTTTTGTACCATCTATGATCCTAAAGTACCATTTTTAGCCATTTCAAGAATTTTATTTTACTTCATTGAGATAGAAGCTATAGGGCATGAGGATAGGAGGTTTTTGTTCATCCATATTAAGATAAAGAATAAAAAAATAGATAACCTAATAAAAGGTACATCTATAATCAATACGCTCATTTATCTCACCTCCTTGCTTCTCTTATATCCTTTCAACTCTAGAATTGCTATATTGATCCATCCTTTTTTGGATGTCAACTATTCACACCACCTCCATCTAGAACAATAATTTTCTAGATCCCTGTGATGAAATTCCATCTCTTTCTTTTTGATTCTTTCTATGGAATTCACTTTCTTTCCTATATTTTTGTCATTCATATATATAGTAAGATTCCTTTCCTCCATTTCCTTGTTCTCACTATCCACACTCACCTAACACATGTCCATGCTTTGAATGTCCTCCATAATTTAAGAATAGCTCAGTAGAAATTAGATACCCCTCATCTTAGTATTGTGGGATTACCCATGTGTTCAATGTTGAAACCTAGGTGTTGAATGTTGAAAACTAGGGTAAATGGTGATCATTCCTATATTTTAAATTGTACATACAAGGTTTTGGAATTATACGATAGGAATACATAAAAACCTTGATCTTATTATCCAAGAAATTAAGCTAGTTTTCTTAAAATTTTATATATTATTTATATTCATATGGATATCAATTCTTTTGTCATATTTAGTTAAAATTTACCATCAAGGTTCACTATATGTGATGCAGGAGCATCTAGTGGTGTGAGGGAAATCTTGCATCACCCAAAAAGAAGCTTTCCATTTTTGTTCCTGTTGTTTGCTTTTTGTAGATGTTTTTGCATTTTTGGATACCCTTTTTGTCGAATAAGAGTTTCCAACTTTCAAAACTGCTTTTCTACTTTGCTCAACTACTATTTTTAGCAGGTGGGAATTTTAAGGCATAGGAAGACATAAATTTATGAGAAGGTTCATGATGGAAAAATAAGCACTTTAGTGAAAGAATCAGGTCAAGATCATTCACGGTTTGAAAGTTATTAAAGTTCCATTTTTTCTTTTTGCCCTGAAAAATCTTCCGAGTCCAGTTTGAGGCACTAAATGGTCCCGTACGGGCCCGAAAATCGTCAGAACTAGTGTAGCGGTTCTTTGTGCATTCTTCACTCCGAGACCTTTCAGTGCAAGCGGAAAAGCGAGGAGTCTGGATCAAAATTATGGCTTCGAGTTGGCGATTTTTGGAAAATTGCCAATTTTCAAATGAGACTTAGTTTTGAATTTCAAATTGTACTTTTGGTGCCAAACCACCAAAATTTTATCTTAGATGTTATTTTTGGCTCCAAAGCTGGAATGAGGCTATTTATGGGCTGATTTCTGATTTTTAGGTAACTTTTGCGGGAAAAGAGTTAATGACTAGAGAGGGGATTTTTCTACAATTACGTAATTTTTTAGAACCACACAGCAATTTTGCATGTATCCTGAAAGCTTGAGGGTTTGTGTGATCCCTCTACATGTAAAGTCCCATATTTGAATAAGAAAAATTTATTCTCTATTTGTAGTGTATTTACGTGTCTCGAGGTTCGCTCCCCGTGAAATTAGTGTGAGCCAGTTTTCTTAGTGTGGATAGATCATCGATAAGTGAGGCAATTAGCACAAAGGCTGTGATTTGTGGGTTGAGGTATTCAACCATGCCTCAGAGTGATGCTGTGAAGTAGGTGTGGTGGTTCAGTGGAAAAATCTTTGGGAATTGGAAGAGATCCATTTGCTGCTGAGGGTTTCAGAGCCCTTCAGAGACAAATCAATGCATTGCAGGAACAAATGAGAAGAGGGTTAGACCTGGGAAGGAAATGAGAAAGCAAGGATGAAGAAGAGGTGGAAGATACAAATGTAGAAGAGGAAGAAGAAGCTATTGATCGAGATCAAATGCAGCTGATTAGGGGCATTTCCAAGATTGGAAAAAGACCCAGAATAGAAGTCCCGGTTGATTACGGAGAGTCGAACTTAGGAAGAGTTGATGATTGGATCAGCGAGCTAGAAAGAATATTTTGAGTGAAGTAAGAGGACCTAGATGGGGTTAAGTTTATAAAAGAAACAAAGCTGAAGGTCATGCTAATATTTGGTGGAAAGGTCGGTTCAATCGAAGAGGAAAAGGAAAGATCCAATAGTTAAGGATTGCATGGTGGAGCTTTACAGAAGAAGCTGATTCATACCCGGTGAACTCTGAAGTTAGATCTGCTAAAGAAATTGCAAGGGTTGAAGCAAGGAAGTAGATCTGTGAAAGAATACACAGAAGATTTTCACAAGATGATCATCAGAAAGGGCCATGCAGAGGCCAACAAGGAGAAGGTAGCCCGTTATCTTAATGGGTTACGGTAGCAGGCATTCAGAGGAGCTAAGCAGTGAGAATGACCACAGTGAGGATACATACCAATTTTCTCACGAGAAAGTTGAAGAAGCTAAACAAAAGATTTGGCAACCATGAAAGTGAGGAGGTCAAAGCGGAAGGGTTAGTGGAAAGATCTTTTGGGAGGCGAAATGAGGATGAAAGGAAAAATAAAGATGTGGGTACCAGTCGAAGCCAGAGGAATGATAACTTCTACCACCCTCATGATCAAAATAGTGGTGATCAAAGAGGTAGAGGACAAGGAAGATCTGAATTAGAGTCGGGAAGGAGTGGTTTTAGAGGAACTTGTTTCCATTGTGGTGAAAGAAGGACATCCGATCTTATGAATGCCTAACCTGGGAAGGGGGCGGAACAAAAGGCAGAGAAGGTCGTGGAAGGGTTGCACATGTAGATGAGGAGGCTCAATCGAGCATTCAAATGATCTTAAAAGGAGAAGCCTAGTAGTTAGAAGAGCCCCTAGTATTTGAAGAGAAGGAGCCATAACAGAGGAAGAATCTATTTCACACAAGGTGCAAATGTGAAGGAAAATGTTGTGATGTCATTATTGATAGTGGGAGCACTGATAATTTGGTGTCAGAAGAGATGGTTACAAAACTAAAGTTGAAGAGGGAAAGGCATCCATGCTCCAGTTTCACAGTTTGTAGAAAGACCACAAAGTTTTGGTCAAAATAGAGTGCCTAGTGAAGTTCAAGATCGGGAAATATGTCGTGATGAGGTACTCTGTGATATCATCCCCATGGATGCATGTCACATGTTGTTAAGGGGAGGAGCCATGGTAGTTTGATAAGCGAGCTGTACATGATATTATGCAAAACACTTATTCCTTGATGAAGGATGAGTAGGTCATAAGTTGAAACCCGAAGAAAGGACAAAAGAAAAGGTATCTTGAGTAGTGCCTAGAATTTGTTTGTTGATGGAAGGAAATTTTTAGAAGGCATGAAGCATGGCGTATGTGTTATGCATTAATTCCTAGATTGAGTAAGGAGGATAGTGAGAAGGTTCCAGAAGAAGTTTTTGGGATGTTGGATGAGTTTTAGGATATTGTTTCTGATATTGTACCTAAGGTTTTACCACCAATAAGGAAGATCAGTCATCAGATTGACTTCATTCCTAGAGCAGTTTTCCAAATAAAAGCTCCACGGAATGACTCTTGAGAAAATAGAGGTTAGACGGACAAGTTCCGAGGTTGTTGAAAAGAGGTTTGATTAAGAGAGAGTCTAAGCCCTTATGCAGTACACAATAGTATTAGCACCAAAGAAGGATGGGGAGTGGAGGATGTCACGGATGCTAGGAGCATAAATAAGAATAACAATCAAGTATAGATTCCCTTGCCAAGGATGGATGACCTAGAGATTGTTTTGAGTGAAACCGCAGTACTCCACGAATTGATCTGAAAAGAGTGGATATCATCAAATCTGGATCAGAGAGGGAGATGAATGGAAGATAGCCCTCAAAACCAAGGAGGGATTGTATGAGTGGTTAGTCATGCCATTTGGGCTAACCAATGCACCAGGTACATTCATGTGGCTCATGAATAGAATTTTAAAAACTGGAAATTTTGTTGGTATTATTACTTAAATGATATTTTAATATTCCACAAGTCCTAGGTAGAGCATTTGAGTACATATTAGTAGAGTCTTTGAAAAGTTGAGAGAAGAAATTTTGATTAATCACGAGAAGAAGTGTAGTTTTGTGGAAAGAGGTTAGTGTACTTGGGGTTTGTTGTCTGTGGAGGGTCTAAGATGCACCCAAAGAAGGTGAAGGCATTCTAGACTAGCCTACCCCAAGAGCTGCTCTTGAGATGAAGAGATCTTTCCATGGTTTGGCAAGTTTTTACAGAAATTTCATTAGAAACTTTAGTAGTATTTGTGCACCCTTGATTGAAACAATGAGAGGGGATAGAAAAGAGTTCAAGTGGAGCACTGGAGCAGCAAAGAGTTTTGATCTAGTGAAGCAGAAGGTGACAGAGCAACCAGTTTTAGCCCTCCTAGATTTCAATAAGGTGTTTCAGGTGGATTGTGATGCCAGTGGTTGTGCCATTGGAGCAGTGATGAGCCAAGAAGGTAAGCCCATTGCCTATTTTAGTGAAAAGTTAAATGATGCAAAGAGAAAGTACTCTACGTATATGATGAAATTTTATGCAATAGTTCAAGCATTAAAGAAATGGAGACATTATCTGTTTCCAAAGATTTGTTTTGTTTTCTTGATAATCAAGCATTCACAATTATCCTAAGTAGTCGGGGAAAGTCATCGGAGGCATATGAAATGGGTGGGAATTTTTGCGAGTTATACATTTGTTGTAAAGCATGGAATTGGCAAGTTGAATAGGGTTGCATATGACTTAAGTAGGAGGTAGACATTGTTGACGAAGATGCAGATTGAAGTGGTTGGGTTCAGTGAACTCAAGACATTATATCTTGAAGATCTTGATTTCACAGAGGCTTGGAAAGCTTGCAAGGCGCCTATTACAGTTGACAGGACGAAGTGGTTGGATTTCATAATCTAGAATGGCATGTTGTTTAAGGGAATCCAATTGTGTATTCTGAGGAGTTCCATGAGGGAGAACTTAATAAAAGGAAAAGCCACAGTGGAGGAATGGCGGAAAATTTTAGTGTCGGGATAAGACCATTGCCATTATCCATTGAAGCATTATTATTGTATAGTTATCACGGGATGTGAAGAAGTTTGTCACCCGAGTTAGGGGTATGTCGGATGGCTAAAGGAGTGAGCGAATAAGGTTATCCCGTACTTGTATAGAGGCCTTGGGAGGATATAAGTATGGACTTTGTTCTTGGTTGCCAAGGACACAAGAGGAATGATTCAATATTTGTGGTAGTTGTGGGTTTCAAAGATGGCATTTCATTCCATGCCAGAAGACCCATGATGTAGTCCACATCGTTGACTTGTGCTTCTGAGAGGTGGTGAGGCTACATGGTTTTCCAAAGAGTATAGTCTCAAATCGTGACACAAAATTTGTTGGATACTTTTGGAGGACCTTGTGGAAGAAGTTGAAAATAGAGTTGAAGTTCAATTATGCACACCATCCATAGACTAATGGGTAGATTGAGGTTGTGAATAGAAGCTTGGGTAACCTATTGAGATTTTTGGTAGGAGATAAACCCAAGGGATGGGACTTGATCTTACCCTAGGCAAAATTTTCTTACAACCAATTTTGTCATGAAACCTTGGTAGATCACCATTCAGTTAATATGGAGGTAGTCCCAGGCCTCCAAAACTAAGAAAAGATGGACCAAGAGAGAAAGAAAAGTGTAGAGTTAGACTTTGTAGAGCACATCAAGAATATACATGAGAATGTCGAGAGAACATATCAATAAAATGAATATGCGGTATAAGGCTAAGGCAGATAAGAAGAGTAGGAATAAGGAGTTTCAGGTAGGTGATGAAGTAATGGTCCACTTAAGGAAAGAAAGGTTTCGAGTAGGAACCTATAACAAATTGAAGATGAAGAAGTTTGGTCCACACTGTAAAATTGTGGACATGAATCCCGGAAGGAGATACACATATGAGGTAGAGTTTCTGGATGGAGTCAATATTTTCCCTGTGTTTAATATTTCATATTTGAAAGAGTATCATGAAGGTGGCGTAGAGGAAGTACCAACAATAGAATAGTGTGGCATTCCAGCACCTACTTCAGAGAAGGAGCAGATTGAAGAAATCCTGGATAGCTGTGTGGGAAGGAGTACCAGAAATAGGCAATATGAAGACTATTTGGTGAAGTGGAGAGGAAGGCTTGTGGAAGATTCATCTTGGATGTCTAGGAAATGAGAGGAGTTGACCATTTGGGTTTCCTCAACCATCACGAGATGTGATGGGGTCACTTCTCAAATTACCACAGATTATTAGATGCGGGGAGCATCCGGTGGTGTGAGAAATCTTGCATCACTTAAAAAGAAGCTTTCCATTTTGTTCCTATTGTTTACTTTTGTAGATGTTTTGCATTTCGATACCCTTTCATCAAATAAGAGTTTCTAACTTTAGAGCTGCTTTTTACTTTTACGCTCAATTGCTATTTTTAGCAAGGGAATTTTAAGGCGTAGGAAGACAAAATTTATGGGAAGGTTCATGATGGAAAAATAAGCACTTTGGCAAAAGAATCAGGTCAAGATCATTCACGGTTTGAAAGTTATTAAAGTTCCAATTTTTGCTTTTTGCCCTGAAAAACCTTTTGAGTCTAGTTTGAGGCACTAAACGGTCCTGTATGGGCCCAAAAATTGTCAAAACTAGAAAATCTGGTTTCTAGCGCATTCTTCACTTTGAGACCTTTCCAACAGTGCAAATGGTTCAAAAAACGGAGTCCCGGATCAAAAGTTATGGCTTCTGGAAGTTGGCCAATTTTTGGAAAATTGCCAATTTTCAAATTAGGACTTAGTTTTTGAATTTCAAATTGTACCTTTGGTGCTAAACCGCCAAAATATTATCTCGAATGTTATTTTTGGCTCCAGACTAGAATGAGGCTATTTATGGGTTGATTTCTGATTTTTGGGTAACTTTTTGGGGAAAGAGTTTGCATGTTGTGAAAGGGGGATTTTCTGCAATTCTGTAATTTTTCTGAACTTCTGTAATTTTGCATGTATCACAGAGCTTGAGGGTTTGTGATCCTCTGCATGTAAGAGTCCCATATTTGAATAGAAAATTTTATTCTCTATTTTGTGAGTGTACTTATGTGTCTCGGTTCGCTCCCTCGTCAATATGTCAATCCCCTAACAACAAACAATTTGGAGGACACCAACATCATCAATCCTTCAATCGATGATATTGATATCTTAATAAATTCAATAAGGTCCATATGTTATATGTGATAAGAAATATCATAGAGGATATAAACATTCTAAAGAAATATTCTATATATTGAGGGTGCTAGTGATGAAGAGTAGATAATAGTTGTTGTGAAATACTCATATTATCTCCAACCAACTACCCCTTACCATTAACTATTAGGCCTTAGCATCCAAAATTCCCTCAAGTTATTTGGTTTTGTTAAATAAAAAAGTGACAATATTGATTAAATAACATAGTACTCATAATTGAATAAAAAATAAATTGTAAACATGATTGAAATATTTTGTTTAGCAAACCCTACTATTTTTAGGTTATGAATATGAAAAATAAAGACACACTCCATTTTTTAAGGAGCTGTGTGGGATTAAAAATTATACATGGGAGACTACATGCTAGATTACTCTATGTTCACCATCCCAATGCCTATAGAAAACATTTTTTTGGGAGTCTAATGGCTTAAAATACACTAGGAATATTTGAAATCGAAATTTCTAAGAGATGTTCAAGAATTTTTACTTAAATAGTAGGATATTTGAACTAAAAGGATTGTGCACAAAGTATACGGACAACTAGTACTCTCACACTAAATGGAAGATACTTAATATGGGGGTTAAAAAGGGTTTTTGCCTATTATTTTAATTAGAATTAAAATACTCAAAAGAGCCCTACATCACTAAACCCACAATAAATTATAGTTAGGAACATAGTAATCTTTGGGGATATATCAAAAGGATTTCCTCCTAAAATAGATATTGATAATGTCATCCAACAAATACCAATGTGTCATCCATCATCCATCACCTTTTATTAGATGGTATACCAATAGGTTAAAACATTAAACACTAATAAGAGGTACTCTCTAGTCTTGAGAAGAACAAGGAAATATTACAAAATAAAATTAAGTAGCAAGCTAACTAACACATAATTTTAACATAGATAGAGTTACTATATCTTGTGGTAATCCTTTAAACAAAAAATAACAGATTGTCAAAATGGGATATTACCAAGTATTTGATCAAGTGAAAAAATATAGATAGAAAACATGTAATGTGAGAATATGA
Source organism: Sequoia sempervirens (assembly GCA_007258455.2). Taxonomy (NCBI): domain Eukaryota; kingdom Viridiplantae; phylum Streptophyta; class Pinopsida; order Cupressales; family Cupressaceae; genus Sequoia; species Sequoia sempervirens. Next base: position 146,089 of record VDFB02048838.1, read on the forward strand.
AACATTCTTACAACCTCCCTTCCGGATTCAACCCTTCAACCCTAAACTCTAAGTTTTCCATAGTAGAAAATATTTTTCTTGCACGTCTAGATTACTATTTAAGTATATGCAACACATGTGTTCGATGTTAAATATTTATTTATTCAATGGTTTTGTGATTGATAGATGTAGATTCTAGTTCTTATATGCGTGAATGTAAAACATAGTCCTTACAAGTATGTAGTCTTCATGTTCCTATATTATGTTGTCTAGCTCTTCTGAATTTTGCATATATGCATTTTTATTTTGTTTTTAAAACTTAAATTTGTCATCTTGTTAGGATCAAGGCTACACATAATTTATAGTGCCACAAGACAATGCTGATGAAAACCAATTGAATGATGGGGATTAAACTTAATTCCTATTCCTTAGGGGTTTTCTTAGTGACTTTATTTGGGTATTTTATATCTTTAAAATAGGTCATTTCCCTTTTTTCACTACATCTCACTTATGGAAGGAATGTCATCAAGTCCTCTAGATTTAGGTAGCTAGAAAGATCATATAAACACAACTCAAAAAACATTGTTAAAATTGAAAATTGGATTTTATCTTGATATATTGTGAGATCATGTAAGATGTATGTAACCACTTAGAAAATGATTACTTAATCATTACTTTTTTAAAATTAAACTAGAACTAATTGAACTTAATTCTAATATTTAAACTTTATTTTCAAGTCCTATAAAGATCCTAAAAGTGCACCCAACTAAAATTTTGGTCTTGCATTCATAGTGTGATTATAGATTAACTATAAATCCTTACCTTTCACTAGGCTTGATGAGCCTGATTAATAGCTTGTTTTCTTTTGTTTAGTTCATATATTTAACACACTTTAAGATGCTTATTTCATATACATTTCTAAACTTATATACCTTTTATATATTTTATTCCATCCAAACCAGACTTTGATAAGTGGAAATACGATTATGACATGATGATGTTTGCATGGATGAATATGTGAATGTGCATGAAATTAAGTATGAATCTATGTTTAATTTATGATTGTTAATGGTATGTATGCTTTAGATGAACTAAATCATTGTAGCTAGAAGCATTGCAACCCACAACAATTGGAGAACTCAACCTGCAACCAAAGGATTCCATGTTGATTCTAGGGGAGATTCCAAGGGCACTAGAAATGTGACAATTACAGAAATGGAGGCAATCATTGGAGTGGTCAGTTATGAGCCATCAGAGAATTCAAAAAGATGATGGATGAAAGAATAAGTTTGTAGTAATAAAAAATCTAGAATTATTGTTTGCACAAAGCATGTGTAATACCCCTTGTTTTGTTGTTAGGACTTGATACTTTCTATGGTTTTGCTTGACACTTTGAGACTTTGATAGTTACTGTTTGTTGGTTGGATCGGTTGAATGGATAGTTTAAACTACTTGATGATCATGCTACTTTATTTGATGACATGGATATTATGATATGACATTATGGCTACATTTGATTGGTGATGTTTTATATGGATGCAGTAGTATATTGTAATGCAATAGACTAGAAATGATTTCATGATGATATGATGTGATCAGTTTAGTTTAACAATGTTACTTTATACTTGATGTTGTAATTGTTATTATAGCTTTGGTGAGGGGACAGTGTAGCACCACTCGTTTGCGAGTGCCCTGCTACACTGTATTCCTTCTCACGATGTGATGCATTTGTTTATATATATGTTGTACACAACCTTGTTTGTATGCAGGAATTGTAGGAATAAAGTCTCGATTCCACTTGCTTTGGCAGGACAAGGCGAGCATTAAATTATCCCAACATGCATGATGTTGAAATAGAGATGACAAGGAAGTCACCCTGTCCCAAGCCTGTCAACCCATCATGTGTCTAGTGGTATTGTGCGTCTTTGACTTTGGTTATTTCTGTATTATATGATAGTTGTCTTTTGTGAGTGTATTTGTGTTATTTATTTAATGTTGGTGTTGTTATGCATTGGGTGGATTAATAGTATGATGTAATTCAAATAATTAAATAATTAAAAACAAATGTTATTGTAATTATTGGAATAGCTTTATTAAAAGTATTAAATTAAAAGCTATGTAATAAATTAAAGATAAATAAATAAATAGTGTAAATAATATTATTTTAAAACTGTCATTTGGATAATTTAATGAAAGTAGCAAGTTGAGAATAATTAAGAGAATAAAATATTTAAATGTTTTTAAATGTGAGAGAAAATTAGTAAAATAGAAATTAAAATTAAGGATTTTAGTTCGAAAAGGAAAAATCAAGAGAAGAATTAAAAGGACCAATGAATGTTCATATTTTGTTGAAAGTTGGTGATGAAATATAAAATTTCCTTTTCATTCTAATTTTTGGGTTTTCGAAAATAGAAGAGGATATCTTTTTATTTAATAAAAAGAAAAGGAGGAGTTTTAGGCACGATAGATTTTAGAGAAGCTGTGAAAATACTTTACTCTGTAAAACTTTGTTTCTCTTTTGATTTTTTTCTTGGAAAAGCTCTTTTAAATAGAAAACTAGACTAAGATTTGGATGGAAGAAATTTGTGGAGAAGTTTTGTAGAAGGAAAGGGAGATTTTTGAAAATCCTGGTGGGAAGCAAAAGAAGTTTTCGTCAACTTCTCCGCAAGCACAGGACTCCAGGCTCCCTTTTTATTTTATTGATCTTTCAATTGCTTATTAAATCTGTAATGGAAAACATGTTTTGTGAAAGAAAATTATTTGGGGGTTTTAGAATAAATATGTTCATATCAATTTACTAGGTAACAGATAAAGGAAAATAAATTATTGTTTGGAGCTTCTGAAAATATTTTGTATGTTTGTAATTTTTATTTATGAGAAATTGAATTCCTCTCTAAAATAAATGGATATACATACTTGTAGATATATATACATATATATATATATATATATATCAAGTTCTATAGAAAAATGTGCTTGGAAAATAAAAATAAATATATATATATACATTCACACACAAAGGTATATATATATTATTAAGTTTGAATTTTTACTGGGTTGAACTTTTTATTGGGCTGAACTTGTGTGGTTTTTGGCATTGTTATCCGCATTGTGGAGAGGGTCGGCCTCGGCCATACCGCCCCTCCCAGCCGTATGCTTTGTTTGGCTGTGCCACAGTCAAAGGGACTGACAATGGACTGCTGTGTGCAATCCTTTGTACTGCGTGTGCTATGTATGGGGTTAAAACTTTGTTATATATATATATATATGTTGCTTTCTTGTGTTTTTTTGAAATTACTTATATGACTATAATTTATTAATGGAAAAATGCAAATTTATATAATAGAATTATTATCAAGATTTATTGCAAAATTATTTTATGTAAAATGGAGATTAGTCATATTGATTAGTTGTGAATGAAATATAACGAACTGTTGTATTTAGAAATCTGTTTTCGTAATGACAAGTGTGTGGGAATTATTATGTTAGATTTTATTTTGAATGTTGGTTTCTTATTGGGCTTTAATTATTTCCGTGTTATCTCTTTTGGTCTTTATCGATGTGGGAACCCAGTGTGTCTTAGGAACCCTGTTTAGTGTATTGTGATCTTAGAATTCCAGAGGTATGAGCCAATTTCTAAATGGTGTTTTATCTTTTGTTTTTGATTATGACAAGTTTGATGTGGCATCATAGTTAGATTCTTATGAAAAGGTTGTACTGGATTTTATTGAGAATTTTGATTATGTGCTTTTGGCGAGATGGGTAATGCCTCGCATGTGTTCAGTTGAGATTTAATGTTTTGTTCTATATTGGTACAACCCTTGGTTTTGGTTATCTTTCGGGTCTTTAGGGAGAGTGGCTCTTCATGGGGGTTGGTGCCTCAAATAAGAGGAAGGGCCAGGATAACCCACATAAGAGTTAGAGTAAAAAGTGAAAACTTAATTAAAGAATTGAGGGGGTTGGGTAGTAATAACATTAATAAGATAAATATGGATGCCTCATCTATTCATTAGAGCTTTCACAAACTAATGGTGGACCGAGAAGGCCGTGGTTGGCAAGGTCGTTACCTTGTCCTCATGAGAGGTTAATGACTCTGCATGAGTCACCCTATGGGGCTGATGCCTTAGGAAGGAGGAAGAGCCAGGATAACCATAGATGGGGGTCGATGCCTCAGGTAGCCAGGAGAAGCCGACACCTAGAGGAAGGGCCAAGATAACCCATGTAGGACTATGCGATGACACTCTCCCCTAGGACCCCTTATGATTTGTTATCTTTGCAAGCATCTAGAAGCAATTTATTGATGTGATGTTATAATATTTATTGTTGCTATGTTTTGGAACAATTTATTGATGTGATGTTCATAATGTAATTCAGATATTCTATTGTATTGATGTATCATTCCCACATGTATGTGAAGTAATGATGTAACTCATGTATATGAACCATGTAATGTATTGGAAATTGATATAATGTAAAATGTACCTTTGTAATCATTTGTGACTTATGATATTGACCTTGGTTCTATGTTATGTGGTGTATCTATGTATATATATATATATGTATGTATGGACTTATTGGAGTTAGCCTTGGTTTTATCTTTGGTAATCGAATTTATGTAAAGATCTTGATGAATGCAAAGTTAGTTAAGTTAATTGGAATTTATGTTTATCTTTCATTATAGGTTAGATTTAAGCGATGTAATGTCATGTGCCCCAAAGGAATTAGGTGTTTGAAAGTGTATCATGCAATGTAACAATGTATAATGGTAATCTATATGTTACTTAATATATTACTTTGTATTTTTTTTTTAAAAGTGTGCATAATAGTTGTCCTTTGGGGTTTGCACAACAGGCGTTACAACATGTCTCTATCATGTCATTAAAGCATAATTACAAACCTATTTGTCTACTTCTATCATTTTTAGTTATAATTTTAGTTGTAAATACTTTGCTTCTCTCTATTTTGAAGGACAATGGACATCTTCATTTAATTTTTGTTTCAGTCCTTATGCAAATAAACCTCCTCCCAAACCTATATAGTTGGAAGATATGTTTTGATAGTTATACTTTTGCTTCATATACAGTATCTTTGTTAGATTTATGTTATGTGTTCATGAATGGGAAACTTGCAAAGATTCTTATCAGATTGTAGAGTTCAGTTATATGCAAAGATGTTCTATTTTACTATTATGATTAGTTGAATCAAGTAGCACATATTTGGTTTCTCTTATGGGTACAACAACTTGAGCAAGGGCCACTCAAGGTACTGCTCACCCACCTTCATTTCTATTGTTAATTTAAATGTTTACATTATTACATTCATTTCAATAGATTCTTCATTATATGCATATAAGAATGATACTTAGTCTCATGATTTAAGTTTTGTAATGCATCATTGAGTCATCCTCTAGAGTGAGTCAAGTAGTTAGAAGTGCTAGTAAAATTGTAGAGTTTGGGTTTAGCAGTTAACAGTTACAGTGTTAAGTTGAAGGTACCTATAGCATTAGTAGTAGATTAAGTTATTTCCCCTATTTTATAGTTTATGCATTATTTTCCTTTCTAGTCTTTATTTTTTTCCTGCGCATGTGTAAACTACCTATATTTGATGATATAGGCCATGTAGACTCTATGAATGCACATACAGTGCCAACATCATTAAAAGCTTATGAAGCTCTAGTTGATAATTTAATGGAGTCTTTGTAAGGGTTTAGTGGATTATTCAATTAGGAACCCTTCCTTTGAATTATGTGTCTAACACTAAGTTGACTGGACATTAGTGAGACCTTACATTTTTGGTGTCGTTGTTGGGGATGGTGCTACATTCAAGATTCTTTTGTGTTATTTCAAGCTTTCATAGTTAGAATTTTGTCTTCAAAATTAGGGTAATTTGTATTTAGTTATCAATACAAAAATGCTTTACTAACAATGTATAGGAGTTGTTGATCCAAAGAGTCACAACTCTTGTATGCGGAGGTGGTGAGACACTCTGGGAAGATTTCTCCCCTCAACACACAAAGCTTTAGAGGATACTAGTGATCATAGTGAATAAAGTGAGGGTATGAAGTCATATATAAATTCAATTTTGTAAGTATGTAGCCCTTATTAATATAAAATTTCCAAAAAGTATATTTTTATATATTATTTGATTTTTATATTTATTTTTTATTTATCGTGAACATAGGGTTTTCATTGAACATCAATCTTTCTTTCACCCATGCAAAAAAATAGAAATAGAGAAACAAATTTATAAAAAATATCTATGCACTAGGTATTGATGTCCTCATTTCAACAAATAAAAAAGCTAATTTGAATATATACCAAAAAAGTTATTTGATATGGAATAAACCTATATATATATTATATTTAATCTTCAAGAATTTATAAAAATAAACTTGTAACATAAATTTATGCAAAAAATGTATACGAAATAGATATTAGTATTACCAATCTATGTTTAAGAATTTATAATTTTATACTTTTTTGTAAGAAAATGATGTGATATGGAATAAATGTCACCTTTTTAAAATTTTATTATTAAAGCTTACGTAAAAAAAATTCACAAATCATCTTGTAATTTAAAAACAAAAAAATACATTTACAATCTACACAAAAAATCTAAAAACGCATTAGTTCACATCATCTTCAAATTCTTAGTGGTTTAGTTGCTATGGGTGATAGAAAATAAAAATTTGATTGAAAATGATTTCAATGTCCCACTTTGGTGAAAAGGTGAGACACACTATTATGGTGTTACAACCCAATTGTGTAATTACTATTTACTATTACTATGTAGGGTAAATATGAATGTAATGTGAATTTTGGAGATGAATAAATTTTGCCTGCACTTTGTTATCAATACATTATGAATGATGTTATCTCATTTGATATTATGAAAAATACTGCATTTACATGAAATGGATGGTTATTGAATTGATATTCTAACTTTGGAGATGTATTACGTATACCACATATTTTGTGAACAACCCATGGGCATGTGTTAGTGGTTGTAGGTATATGTTCAATTCCTCCAAGTGGAGGGGAAGTAGTACTCAGGAGAAGAACTTGGTTGGGTAACCAGTAACATAAACTATTTGACCTTACACACACAAAAATAGAATAATTGAGTTGAGTCATTATGTGGGAAGTTGCTAAGTCATCCTTAGTTGATGTGTCTACTTTAGTAGAGTCTTGTTTACTATTGAGTGCATTATTGGGTGATGTATATTTGTTTGAGTTTATGAGTTCTTTCTTGTATTACTACATTTGTATTGATGAGTAGGACGTACACAGAGTATGTGTATATATACACATACATGTCAATTGGATCTAATGACATGTATATGTATATGTATAGATGTACCACACATAGGTGCTTATCAATACAATAGTATTTGTGTATGGCTAGTGTATATATATGTATATACATACATACATATATCCATATGTATATATGTAGGATAAAAGTACAAAGCTTTGTCACACTTTCGGCCAACTTATCAACACTGTAAACACCTAAATTTGGACACTTAATTTATCCAAATTTATCCCCTTTCATCTAAGCATTCCCTTATCCACATTAATTAAGTAATATCACTATTATTTAATTAATGTCTCTAAAGTTCTTCTAATCCCTAAGGTATCTAGTTAAATAATTAAATACCTTCCCCCTTTCATCAAATGAATTACTCACATGTCACATCCTTTTCTCAATCCTAATTATTCTCCTAATCTTATCATTAGGGATGTGCACATGCTTAATCCTTGATTAGGATGTGTCACATCCTCCAACTTTTGCAAGTTGGTCTCTAATATCTCTTAGCCACCTAACCCTCCTCTAATCCTTCATTAACTAGCCTAATCAACCTCTCAAGGAATTTTTAATTCCTTTTATCCTTCTAAGGAATATTAAATTCTTTTTTCTCTTCCCCATGTGATCTTTGACTTGTCACATCAAGTCACATGTGAACTCTTCCTAATATCCCACTTGCCTCTAATATGTCATTAATTTGTCTAATCAATTACTTGCACAACCTTAATCACTTAATTAAGTCAACCTAATCCCCATATCATTTATGGAATGTGTCATAAGTCAACCCTATTAAAGACTTTCTCCTTTTGGAGAAAGAACTCCATTCTCCATGTGAATTTTTAATTCACATTTAATCTCCAAATGCATTCCTTGGAATTTAAAATTTATTTTCTCATCCTCATGTGGATATTTGATGAATTTTTAATTCTTCACATGTCTTCTCACCCACATGGGGATAAAGACCTCCTTTATGAGGAGATCTTGTCCAATCCCAAGGTACTATATAGTACCTCCATGTCATGTACCCTATTTCCACCTCATGTGCACATTATCCTTTTCAAGCCATTTCACATGCCACATGTCAAAATGTGAGGGCTTGTGATTTCTCAACTCACCTTGGCCCTGCATCTTGATCTTGGTGGCTCAATCTTGACCATCCATTTCCCTAGAGAACTCCAAATTCTCTATAAATATCTCCTCTTTTATCTCATTTTAGGGGGAGATCATTCATGCTAGCCAAACTCTTACAAATTTTTCCTTGAGCCATACTTAACCAAATTTTCATACTTGCATCCATTTTCACTCATTTTTCCATCATCATCTCATCTCATAGTTTGCATCTCTTGCCATCCAAGGAGCATACAAATATCAAAGATCGAAGGGCCAACCAATGGACAACTCAACAAGGTGAAATATTTTATTTTGCTTAGTTAAGTTAATCATTAGGCCAATCTTGAGGTGTAGGGTGTTTGTAGTTGTTATTTGCACTCTTTTGTTTGCTGCTTTTTTCTTAACAAGTATTTTCGCCCTATCACAAGCACAACTGAATTTAAGTATTTCTAACTATTTAAAATCAAAATTGGTCAAACATATGATATAGTAAGATTCATTCTAGCTAGGTTAGATACTTCCACAACTTTTTCAACTAAAATTGTTGGCTAAAAATATGTGGAGCACCACTTTGAGGCCAATTTACCAATTTTTTTTTTTATCTGAAAACTTGATGTTTCAATAAATCCTACTCATGTAAATAACATTTTTTTTAAAATATAAAAAATACCCTTTTGTAGATCCATAAGTGTAGTTTTCAAAAATATATTTATTTTAATATTTTAATTATTATTTATATTTTATATTTTATATTTTATTTTTACTAAAAGTAGGTTATCAACACAAAATATTAGGTTGATTATCATGCCAAGGAAAAATACTATTTAACTTATTAAAAAATTTGAAAAAAATATGATGCACTAGATAAAAGAATCTATATCAAGATGGTATATTTTTTTCCATTTTAGATAAATATTTAATATGAAAGTTGATGTTAGATGGAAACAACTATTTTTTGATACACACACATTTTAATATTTATTTTAAAATATATATTTATCAAAATTGGAAAAAATAATATCCATGCACTAAAGTTTCAAATTATAAATACACAAAATTTGAAAGAAAAAAAATAAAATTTACAATAAAAAGTTTGACGTCTCATTTAACTTCACTTTTCAGCATTTTATCAGCAACTAGATTATAGTGTTAATTTATTAAAAACTAGTTTAAAATAATTTTCTATTTTTTAAAAAAAAGTACAACATAAAATATATTATTTATACACATTTTACTAGTTTACATCATTTCAAAATTCAATACATATATGCTACTTTTTAGTGATTTGAGTTTAAAAGTTGGATTAGTGTTGGTTGTTTCCTTTATTAAGTGTAACATAACTTTGTGCTTTTACCTTGTATTGATACACGTGTATGATGGCAAACAGACATGTCCATGCGAATGTATTGATATATGTATACATACGTATACATGTACATAGAGGCATATACTTATACACACACGTGCACACACACACACACATACAATTAATATATTGTTATTGTTGGAAAAACAAGGACACACAACTAGGAGGGGGGGCGAATCAGTTGTAACAAAAACTAAAACTCTTCTTATTAGTCGTAACTTAATCTTAGATCTGATGAATAAGCAATTAACCATAAATAATCAACACATCAGAGAGATAAAGAACATAGATTTTTTACGTGGAAACCTTGTTAGGGAAAAAACCATGGTGGATGTTAGTTCACAAGATTGTACTCTGTTAGAAGTATAAAAGAAATAATAAGGGGAATGCACATGCATTCAAGCACACTTCCTAGAGCTCACTGCTCAATTATAGAAGAGGACTCACTGTCCAACAATAGGGTTTGGATTAAAACCGTCCAAGATTTGTGAACTGAGAGAATAGCTTCTTTACAAACATGATTATAGTTCCAATTAATCTCAACACTTCTTCACACTTGCACATTCTTCTTCACACTCTGCTCAGCAATCAAATGATATTTGCACATACACACATAGGAACACACAAAGCATCATCTTCAACAATGAACTAATTGCCCTTATATATCCGCTACATGAAATTCCATCACCACTTCATTGGCCAAAGAAATAAAATATATTTGTAGTGTTGGCCCAAATTTACAAATAATATTTTAATGCATATCCACCAAGGTCGGCCACAACATAGTGGAGACCCAAATTATTATCTCCAAAACAAGAATACTTTAATTGATTATACCTTGAAGATCCACAACACGCTACCAATAACATGTTGGCCAGGAACAAGAAAATCCAAACATGCGCACAAAGATCTTCAACCATGAACTCTCTGAATAAAGTGGAAACACCACAGAGATAGAGAATGATCTAGAAACACCACATACCATCAAGAAAGAACAAAGAAGTATCCACAACAATTGAGAAAACAAGAATTACACACTTCATTTAGGGACACTGACAGAGACCAGTAACACACTGTTAGACCACATCATACTCAAAACTTCACACGGACCTCTGAAAATTCTGGTAGATGATCTAGAAATATTCAACATTAGACCTTAAATCCACATCAGCTAATCTTCAATGTACAAGACACAATGCCTTCTTGATTTGCACAGTTCCACTGGGAACCATGAATACTTTCTTTTACAATTTTCTCAATATCCTCAACATATACAGTCTTCAATGCACCAGATGCTAATAGTGTTGACATCAATGACATCCACATATCAACAATCATATCCACAACATCCAACAATCTCCCCCTTTGGCATTGATGGCAACACATGATGTGAAAAATACCATCAACCTAACACATTGACTTCTTCTGTACTTCTCTCAACTGAACTTTTCTCCACAAGAATTTTTTAAGATTTTTTCACAATGCACTTCTCCCCCTTTGACATCAATGGAAAAGATAACCATGACCTTTCCAAACACACGCTCTGAACCACATATTCACACATATGACTACTCCCCTTGAGTAGCAGCCAAAAAAACATCAATCTGGATCAGAATATAGCAATGAAGCTCTCAGATTGATGCAAATAAATGCATCTTTAGTTCTTATCAGGAGGGGTGATTACCCCTAACATCCCTCTGAGATACTCAAAAGTATCCTTCGACAATGACTTAGTAAATATATTTGCAATCTGTTCTTTGGTAGGAACATATTCTAGTCTGACTTCCTTCTCATTCACCTTTTCCCTCAAGAAATGAAACTTAATTGAAATATGTTTAGTCTTAGAGTGTAGTACAAGATTCGTTGAGATGTTTATTGCACTTGAATTGTCACAGTATATGGAAATAGGCTCTTCATACATCACTCTAATATCTCTCAACATCTGCTTCATCCTTATCACTTGAGTACAATTATTTGCAACAATAATGTATTCTACTTCAACAGTGGATAGAGAAATTGAATTCCGCTTTTTTCTCAACCAAGATATCAACTTCTTCCCTAGGAAGAAAGCACCACCACTAGTACTTTTCTTGTCATCTACATCACCAACCCAATCTGCATCAGTATAAGCACACAAAGTGAGATCATCATCCTTTGGATACCAAAGTCCAAAGTTAGTTGTTCCTTTAAGATATCTGAAAATTATTTTGACAGAAGTAACATGTGATTCCTTTGGATCAGCTTGAAATCTAGCAACCATACATACATCATTCATAATATCTGGTCTAGTTTGCGTCAAGTAGAGCAATCCACCAATCATTGATCTATACCAAGTTTGATTTGCCTTTGGAGAATCATCATTCTGTGATAGCTTACATCTAGTCACCATGGGAGTACCAACAAGTTTGGAGTCATCCATTCCAATCTTCTTCAATAGCTCTTTCACATATTTGGACTGAGATATGAAGATCCCTTGGTCCAATTATGTAACTTGTAATCCCAGAAATAACTTCATTTCACCAATCATGCTCATCTCAAATTCACTTTTCATTTCATCAACAAACTCCATACATAGATTATCATCTCCTCCAAAAATGATATCATCAACAAAAACTTCTATAATTAATTCCTTAACATGATCTAACTTGAAGTATAAGTTGCTATCAATAGTACCTTTTGTGAATCCAAGCTTCAATAGATATTTGTCCAATCTAGTGTACCAGGCTCTGGGGGCTTGCTTAAGTCCATACAAAGCTTTCTTCAATTTGCAAACCATATCTCCCTTATCTGTTAATTGGAATCCATCCAACTGTTCAATGTACACTTCTTCTTCTAGCTCTCCATTCAGAAATGCAGACTTCACATCCATTTGATAAACTTTATAGTTCTTATGTGCAACATAAGCAAGAAATAATCTCACAACTTCAATTCTAGCTATAGGGGCAAAGGTTTCTTCAAAATAAATACCTTCCATTTGAGAATAGCCTTTACATACCAGTCTTGCTTTATTCCGGACCACTTCACCTTCTTCATTCAACTTATTTCTGAATACCCATTTGGTACCAATCATATTCTTGTCTTTAGGCCTAGGAACCAGTAGCCATGTGTCATTCTTTTCAATTTGTGTCAGTTCTTCCTTCATAGCTTCCAACCAATTTTCATCTTGACAGGCTTTAGTGACACTCTTAGGTTCAATCTTGGATATCAGACAATATTCTTCTGCAAATTTTCTTCTAGTTTACACTCCTTTACTCTTATCTCCTATGATTTGACTTTCAGAATGATTCAACTTTACATACCTTGGAGTTTTGGGACTTACTTGGACTTCTGATTCTTTAGATCTTTCTTCTACACTTCCACTTGTCTGTGCCTCTGCACTTGTTTGAGCTTCTTGACTGACTTGATTTACCAAAACAAATTGAGGTTGCTTCACCAGAACATATGGGATAATCTGAAGTAGATTTGGTGTTTGAGTGCTTTTCACTTGAATTGAGTTGTCTTCATTTGAATCAAAGTTGTATTGTTTGGATGATTTGATAGAGTTCTCATCAACTCTAACATTTTCACTTTCAACCATCTTTCTCAGTCTTTTATTATAGCACCAATATGCCTTGCTCTTAGTAGAGTAACCTAGGAAAATCCCTTCATCGCTTCTAGCATCAAATTTTCCTATATCATCATCTCTCTTGATATAACACTTACTTCCAAAGATCTTAAAATACTTAACAGTAGGCTTGTGACCAAACCATAACTCATAAGGGGTCTTACCAGAATTTCCATTCACATTTAATCGGTTCAAGGTATACACAACAGTACTTACTGCTTCACTCCAGTACATCTAACACATTTCCTTCCATCATCATGGTTCTAGCAGCATCTAGAATTGTTTTTATTTTTCCTTTTTGCAACTCCATTCTATTGAGGGGTTCGGGGAGCAGATAGCTATCTTTTAATTCCATGTTCTTCACAATAAGAGTTGAATTCCTTATAAATGAACTCACCACCTCTGTTAGATCTCAGGCATTTGATTTTCAGACCTTTCTCATTTTCTTCCATAGCCTTGAAGCATTTGAATTTCTCTAGAGCTTCACATTTTTCTCTTAAAAAGGAAACCCAAATCATTCTAGAGTAATCATCAATAACCAACATAAAATACCTTTCTCCATGAATGATTTTGACTCTTGAAGGACCACAAAGGTCAGTATGTAGCAGTTCCAGCAAATTATTTGAGTGAAAATGTTTTCTTCGGAAGGAGACTCTAGTTTGTTTACCCATCTGACATTCCTTACAGATTACATTAGTAGGCTTCACTAATCTAGGCAGATCTCTTATTGCTTGGGCAGAACTTATCTTGATAATGTTGTCAAAATTTACATGACACAATCTCCTATGCCACAACCAACTTTCATCTATCTGAGCAATCAAACAACTTCCACTAGCAGTATTCAAATGAAAAATGTTACCTTGTGTTTGTTTTCCTGTTGCAATCAAGTTTCCAGAACTCCCACGTATCTTGCATCTTCTGTCTTTGAACTGTAGATCATATCCATTGTGAACCATCTGTCCAAAACTCAAAAGATTGTGCTTCAAACCTTCAACATAGAGGACATCATTAGTGTTGTCCTTACCACCAAGGAAAATGGATCCTCTGCCATGAATCACACCAACATTATTATCTCCAAATCTTACAACTCCACCATCATACTTTTCCAGACTTACAAATTTTCTTTTGCCACTAGTCATGTGATGTGAGCATCCACTATCAATGATCCACTCATTCAACTTAAGCTGCAAGAGATTTTTATCTTTAGTAGATTTAGTAGCCATAGATTATTTTAAATGGTAGCAATGAAAGCCCAATCATCTTCTTTTCCATTATCTTGATCAAATTCTTCATCAGTCACTACTTCTTCAGCAAAGTAGAATCTCTTCAAGAATCTAGACTTATTAGGTTTAGATCTAGGAACTATTTCAGGACATCTTGATGCAAAATGACCTATTTTACTGCATGGAAAACATTTAATAGGTAATACATCTTCATACTTACCTTTATCTCCCACTTCTTGATTTGCAATCAACGCTTCTAGTTCTTCTACTTCTCTTTCTTTATCTTCGAGTTGTTTCAGTTCTTCATCATACTTGGATACCTTCCTAGGAACTCTCTCCCGGACTATATCTTTGTTTGTTGCTTCCGGACATAGTAGCCTTAAATGCAAATTCAATCTTCGGTGTGGATTCACCAAACTCACTTATCTCAAAAGCAACAAGTTTCCCAATCAATGTATCTCTTGGTCAACTTTTTTACTAATTTGAACTCTTCAATAGCATGAACTTTCATTTTGTAGGAGGGAGGCAAAGATCTGAGTACTTTAGCCACAATTTCATCCTCATCCATAGAACCACCGACACATGTAATACCCATCACTATCTCATTTACTCTCTACATAAAAGAGGTGATATTTTCTTCTTCACCCATCTTTAGATTCTCATACTTTCCTTTCAAGCTTTGTAGCTTAGCCATCTTCACCTGTGCATCTCCTTCATACAAAGTTTCTAGTTTCATCCACATTTCATGAGCTGTTTTCAAACCTATCACATTAGCCATCTCCAAGACTATCAAGGCACTCACCAATGCTTCAATAGCCCTGATAATGCTTTCAGTATCTTTGATCTCATTAGCAGTAGAGGGACCATTATGAGGAATGACATTGATTTTTAGTAATCTTCTAGATAGCATCACCAATACACATTAAGTGACATTGCATCCTAACTTTCCATAGTGAATAGTTAGAGCCATCAAATCTAGGACTGTCCTTCTTGAATGTTGTTGCCATCTCGGATCACCTCAAGCTATTAGACTTTCTTCAGAGGAACCTTCTATGATACCAATTGTTGGAAAAACAAGGACACACAATTGAGAGGGGGGGTGAATCAGTTGTAACAGAAACTAAAACTCTTCTTATTAGTCTTAACTTAATCTCAGATCTGATGAATAAGAAATTAACCATAAATAATCAACACATCAGAGAGACAAAGAGAAAAAATATTTTTTGCATGGAAACCCTGTTAGGGAAAAATCCATGGTGGATGTTAGTCCACAAGATTATACTCTGCTAGAAGTATAAAAGAAATAATAAGGGGAATGCACATGCATTCAAGCACACTGCCTAGAGCTCACTGCTCAATTACAAAAGAGGACTCACTGTCCAACAATAGGGTTTGGATTAAAACCATCCAATATTTGTAAACTGAGAAAATAGCTTCTTTACAAGCCTGATTATAGTTCCAATTAAGCTCAACACTTCTTCACACTTCGCACATTCTTCTACACACTCTGCTCAACAATCGAATGATATTTGCACATACAAACATAGGAGCACATGAAGCATCATCTTCAACAATGAACTAATCAACCTTATATATCTACTACATGAAATTCCATCACCACTTCATCGGCCAAAGAAATAAAATATATTTGTAGTGTTAGCCCAAATTTACAAATAATATTTTAATGCATATCCATAGTCGGCCACAAAATAGTGGAGACCCAAATTAATATCTCCAACACAAGAATACTTTAATTGATTATACCTCGAAGATCCACAACACGCTACCAACAACATGTCGACCAGGAACAAGAAAAACTGAACATGCGCACAAAGATCTTCAACCACGAACTCTCTGAATAAAGTGGAAGCATCACAAAGATAGAGAATGATCTAGAGACACCACATAACATCAAGAAACAACAGAGAAGCATCTAAAACAACTGAGAAAATAAGAATTACACAAACTTCATTCAGCGACACTAACAGAGACCAACAACACACTGCCAGACCACATCATACTCAAAACTTCACGCAGACCTTTGAAAATTCCGGTAGATGATCTAGAAACATTCAATATTAGACCCTTAAATCCACATAAGCTAATCTTCTACATACAAGACACAACGCCTTCTTGACCTGCACAGTTCCATTAGGAACCAAGAATACTTTCCTTTACAAATTTCTCAATATCCTCAGCATATATAGTCTTCAATGCACCAAATGCTAATAGTGTTGATATCAATGACAACCACATATCAACAAACATATCCACAAAATCCAATAGTCATTACTATGTGAATTTACTATCTTGCTTATACTTATTGTATATCGAATGTATACATACATAGTTGGTGTATGGCATATATAAATACATATTAATGTATAAATATATACATATACATTTACGTATAGATGTATATATGTTGATACACATATACATGGATATGTAGCTATATGTATATATTAATATATATTTAATATATTATCACTTGCTTGGAATCGACTATCATTAACAATGATAGAGGTCGATTATTTAACTTAATTAAAGATTGATTATATGTTACTTATGACTGTATTTTGAGAGGCCGAGTTTTACTCATGCTTCCATGAATAACGGAATATGTATACTTCAAAATAGCTCACAACATTAAGTCGATAGGTGGAGGAGACTTAGTCGACACCTTATTTGGGAATAACTTTGACTTAGTAAACTCTTTAAATACCTTGCCATTGGTAAATATCAAACAACAAATAAAGAGCATGCACAACAAGTCGACGAATTAGTCAATCTGATAAATGAAAAGAGTCAACTCATATGAGACTAAGTCAGTTTGATCTCTGTGTCACATATTTGATATTGATTCATTCAAATATATAGTTAACTGACCAACTGTTGAAAGAGCTATTTATCTTGGTGCCACCTTATGAATCCTATTCACTATAGATGTTCATTGTGTGGGAAATTTGAATTACACTTTATCATCATGTGTTGTTTTGAAATATTATTTCATTGTTGTCACCAAGGAGATCGATTTGTATTATTGTTTGGTTGAGTATAATCTTCTTTGTGCACCACCTTTTAGCTGTGTAGAGTGAGTGGTTTTGCATGGTGATTGCTGTCAACACTCATGCCTATTTTGTAGGATTGAAAGTATCTTTTCTGCTGTATAAATAGTAGAGAAAACTCACTTGTTTGGGACACATCCCATATGCTTTATGCACATTATTTTATATTGCAATTCACAACTGTAATATTCTATTTATTTGAGAGAGAGCTGAGAGTCTTTGTGAGTACATTATTATTTTGAGTGAAGTATATCATCAACTTGAGAGAAGGGAGTTATTGTGACATAGATGAAGGAATCGAGTTTGAGCTAGTTGTTGTGGGAAATTGATTTGCAGTCAATTTTTTGGATAAGCGAAAACATGCATGAGGATATTTCTTCTTTATTATTTTAGTTTTGGAAAGATTGTTTTCTTTGATTGCTTTGAATTGTCTATTATGAGTACTTGCATTTAGGGAAAGTAGTATTGCTTGTAAAGGAAATGGAAGCTATTATTACTATTTTTTTATGATGTGATTGTATGTACTCCATAATAGGAGGTTTGTGTTTATCATAGGTATTACATACTAGATATGATTAAACATGAGTGGCATAAGTGTTACTCTTAGCTAGGTTATTGATTTAACTTAGATAGCTAGTGTTTACTCCTAGGATTATTTATCCATTATGGGGGGAGCTTGTGCATTTAATTTGTTAAAGTAGATTTATTCCAAGTTTGTAGAAATGGTGATAGGATAATTTCTGGAGTGATAGATTATCCATTGAAGGAAATCCTATGTGTAGTTTATGATGGCCTTAAGTCAAATCGACCTTGAGTAGTGTATGTGATAGAATGACCATCAAAATACTGAATGAGAACACTTTTCCCAAAGTAGTGTGATTGTCTCTGGCTCCACTGTCAATTCACCATGATCCAATATTACAAGCTAGTCCTAGATTGTGGGTTTACAAGTTCTAGTTATGTAGGACACAACACTATGCTCAATTGGTTGTCGTTATCTAGTTACTATACCAATCTCTTCATCGTAGGGAAGGGCCATCTATCGAATGATAGATGTGCGGGGGTCCGCATATGAGTCAGTGGTTGGTGAAAAAGCACTTGAGTGATGCTTCTCCTCCACAACAAGTGACAAAAGACCAAGATTTGAAAGGAAAGATCTTGGACTGTCTATAAGCTATTTGTTCTAAAGCTCGTTTGAGCTATGTATGTAAATGTATTATCAGGCACTAGGTTCATATACTGGGCACTCTGGTTTCATATGAGCCCATTATGTTGTCCTAGTGAATTTGTTAAGTGAAGTTCTTAAGTGATCACGATGATCATGTTGGATTGTGGAAAGGATGTAAAGATTTGAACCACGTAGTTGTTGGAAAGTAAGTGTACTTGTGGAATTATGTATGTAATTGTACTTCCCTTGTAAATGTGAGAAACCAGTAACTGTGCATCGGTTGAGTGTTGTGAATACCCCGTACTTGCTTTGTGGGCCCATAACCCACAGGTCTTAGGATGGAGATACGGTGTACCCATCCATTCTGAATATGTTGTATTTGGTGTGGGATTAACCATACCATTATGTGTGTTTGTATGTTTGTTACCTGATTGAGGGCCAACCCACGTGTGGTTGAAAATCTATACATATAAGAGTAGCCAAAAGCTAGTTTCATGGATTCTTTTCTTTTGGTTCTCTAGTCCCTCAATCTGTGAAGGGGTAGTAGCAGCCACAAAGTTCCTTGGGTGGAGTGTGTAGCGTGCATATTGCGACGCAGAGTAGTCTTAGCTCAACCGATCCCGAGGAAATGTACTCACTACTTCCCCTTATGATGGATCAGGGTACTTGATCCATATGTGCTAGCCTAAACCCCACAGTTTTGAGTATAGCAGCATTGGATTGTTAGTTTATGCCTGGTCGTCCATAGGGACGTTGACCTGGCATTAGCGAGTCAACCTCGTCTGTATGAGAGGTGAAGCTCGAGTAGCCCCATATTGATATGCTCATATATGTATTGCATACACCGTATCTGCACATGTTCCAACATGATCCAATGGATACGATGCCACACCCCACTGATGTTTCGACACGGTGCTGGTGATGATGACGTGTTGTTGATGGTAACGAGTTGGGCTTGAGGACATGATGCCACGTGCATAGACACATGAAGGCGCACTATGAGATTGTGTTATGATAGCCTACTTGTGTGATGAGTGTAATGGGGCCTCACACACTTGTAGAGGGATAGTCATGTTTGCTTTTGACAGTGTTTGGATTGGTTAGCATATGGGTATGTCCTTTCCATGTACACCTCTAGCAATGACGGGTACCTACATGTTCCTTCTCCATGAGGTATCGCTATGCGGGGTGTGTCTCCGTGTGCCTACTTCTGTGGAGCCACAAACACACTGCCATGCGGCATACATTAGTGTATGCCTTCTCTGGCTAGCCTATGACCATGTCGTGTGATGACACAAGGAAGGGTGTAGCCAAGGAGCACACTCTGGGTCATGTGGATGGCATGCTCACTCTGCACCACATGAGGGCTAGTGTTATAGCCATAAAATGTTCCCTTCTTCCTCGTTTGGTGGCTAGTATCTAGTCACATAGTGTTGTATTGTGCAATTTTGAAGATTGAGGACTTCCTATATGATTGTTGATGATTTTCAATTGACCTTGAAGGCTGACATTTTTTTTATGTTTGATTGTAATGGTTTAGCCACACTTTGTGACTTATTCTCTTGTAGCCCTTGGGGTTACATTTGATTTAGTGTTGACATTGCATGCATTTCTTGCTTTACTGTTGAAATTCAATCTTATTTGATGTTTTTTTTATGACTTTGGCGGCTAAACTAGTTTATCCTTGTCATTTTTTAGGTCGGCCATGTGTCGTGTTGTGATCCCTCTCCAAGAACATACGAGGCGGACTTGGTGAGTGTATACGAGGAAGTAGACGCAAGGAACCTTGAGGATGGGGGTATCTGAGGCTATTTTATAGCTAGGACCCACTACCCACCTTTGTGTGATGACTATCTCTTGGAGGCTAACCACCTTGTACAACAAGAGATGGGTCATAGTGGTCTTGTTTGGATGGTCTCACCATGTGTGTGTGGCCTAACACCATCAAGCCACTGAGTGTGAGGTATGGTTTATGTGAGATGGAATTTGGCTCTCAGCTCATGGATTTTGTATTGTGGATTAGTATGCTGATTTCTGGCGTCCAGATGGACCCATGTGTAGCCTTGTGTTGTTTAGTTCCCAGTGATGTGACTGTGTATGTATGTGTTAGAAGAATATTTCTTATATTTTGTGCCTATTGATGTAAAAGAGGGATAACCATGATGTCTTAAATGTGGGTATATTGTGACTCTGTGGTATAAAATAGATTGGATATTATTGAGAATTGTAAATTGTGACTTAAAATATGTTACTGAAACATGATATGGTGTGTATTTTTGTTAATTTCAAGTAATCTTTTGATGTGTTTTCCTTCTATGATATTTTGAAGATGTTTGTTGTGTAAATGGAAAATTGAGTTAATAGGAGTACTTGCTTTGTTATTAGTGCTGAAACCAAGTATGTTATTGTAAGAGATGTAAGGATTTATAAATAAAAGTAGTTAAGAAGATATTATTTCCAAATGTGAAGCCGACTAGTGATTCTAATTGTAATGATTCAGAAAGAGGGTGTACATCAATTATAGATTAGAGAAATTTTGGTACTAATGTGGTTATGTTTCCATTTTGAGCCATGTGACTTCTAGGAGTAAGTCGAGTTTTAGGGAGGGAGGACGTAATACCCCTCCATTCTCACTTGGGTTGTGTAGGTAGTCTAGCTAAGGAATCAGAAGAGGAAGATGGGACAAGAACTTCTAATGGTATTTTTGTGAGTATTTTATTACATTATGATTGCATTTAATTGGTGATGTTTTTATATAGATGTAGTATTAGATGGTGATGCAGTGAATTAGTAATTGTTCATGATGATATGATATGATTTGTTAGTTTAGAAATGATTAATTTATCGGCTACATTATATTGTTCGGATAGATGTGATGAAGGACAGTGTAGAACCACTCGTTCGCGGGTACCCTACTACGCTGCGATTCCTTCTCACAATACAATGCTTTGATTTTATATACGTATGCACATGTACATGACTTCATTTGTATGTAGGTATGTAGGGATTGCAGGTACATAGTCTCGATTCCACCTGCAGGAGACAGAGCGAGCACCAATAACCCAATGACATAATGTTGAAATAGAGGTGGCAATGAAGTTATCCCATTCCATTATGTCAGACCATCTTGTTTAAATAGTTTTGTGCATTCTTGTAATTGTCGTTCTTTGTGGTCATCGTTTGTGTTTTGTCATACATTA
The DNA here is from genome assembly GCA_007258455.2 of Sequoia sempervirens. Taxonomy (NCBI): domain Eukaryota; kingdom Viridiplantae; phylum Streptophyta; class Pinopsida; order Cupressales; family Cupressaceae; genus Sequoia; species Sequoia sempervirens. The sequence goes on from VDFB02048838.1 coordinate 168,115, forward strand.
TTTATGTTGGTATTTTATAAGTTGTGATCGAAGTAATTAATTAAGGGTAATGTTGTTTATTAAAATGTTAGATTAAATTGTATTTAAATATTTAAATGTTTTATGTATTTCTAAAAATCATGAGTTTATTAAATGATAATTAAAATATTAAATTGTGTTTTATTATTTTAATTAGTTATCTTGTTGAGGATAATTGTTAGAATAAATTATTTAAATTAATTAGATAATGTGCTTTGCAAGTAAAGTTGTAAAAACATAAATTAAAACAAAAAGTATTGTGGAATAGAAAAATAAATAAATAAAAGAATGAAAAAGATGAAAGTGCGAATGTGATTTGATATTTAACTGAAAAGCTCACTTTTAAAGATATAATTTCTTTTATTGATGATTTTTAGAGCTTTTGCAATGGAATGGTGTTATCTTTTATTTAATTGAAATTTTTGGGGAGTTTTTGGGGACACACACAGAGGTTTATTGAGAGAAAAGTTGCACAAGTGAATGGTTATGTATATTTTGAATCTTCTGAAGTTTGGGAAAAAAAATAATTTCATTCTTTTGCTTGCTATATTTTGAGGAGAGTTTTAGAAAGGGGTTGTCAATCTTTTGCTGGTGTTATTCTGGAGAGTCTTCTGAACAAATAATTGGATTCAAGTTCGAGCATGGTATTCTGGAGGGGAGATTTCAAGGTAGGAATGAGAAGCACTTCGTAGAGGCCATCGGGATCAAGAAAACTTCATTAGATTCTCGAGAGCGCAGGACTCCATGTTCCACCCTCTCCTCTTGATTATTTTTGAATCTGTTTAAAAAAAATAAAAGGAAAAAAGAATAGAAATGTGTTTTGAATCAATCTTTTCTTATAAAAGAAAATCTTTCTGAGAATTAGATAACTAGGATATCTGTGAGAAAACTCTTTAATGAAATAATTGATAACAATCTTTCATCTTATGGAGATCCCCAATGTGTCTATGGTTGATCCTCTGAACTAAATAAAGTTTGACTATATATTCTTATATATAAATATATATTTAGATTATATTGTGCTTAAATCTGTATGTTAACCAATCTTCTTATTGAAATTAGTTTTGTGAAAAATATCTACATATTTATTTATATATATATATATAAATAAATAATATGAAATACATATCTATGTTTATAAATTGATTTGTTTATTTGTTTATTACTGTTAAAAGAGATGAGATTTAATTTTTTTGTGTTTCGTACCAAACCAGTACATGGTCGGCAGATTTCGTATTCTATAAGTGAATGTTTTCTTATAATTAAAATAAAAGTTATTTTATAATATAAAAAAAAATGTATAGAATTTAATATTTTTAAAAAATTATTTATTAAGGGGTTTTGGGGAGGGACGGACTAGCCGTACCCCCCCGGTACCCCTGTGTGGCTTGAGACCACCACACAACAATCATGGAGACTGCTATGCATAGTCCCTGCAAGGACTACCATGGACAGTCCTTGCAAGGACTGCGATGGCAGGTCTCGCCCTGCAGAGTCTCTTTTGTTAATTTTTTTTTTTTAATTTTATTTAATTTTTGTTATATATATATTGGTGCATATTTAATTTATTAAATATAATAATAATAATTTATTTTATTTAGATTGTAATTATAATTATTTTATTTAATATTATTTTAATTATATTTTAAAATGTAATTTTTGTATTTTATTTAAAGTGTTAAATAATATATATATCTATGAGGTATTAATTTATCTTTTGTTATGTTGAATAAATAATTTAAACAGAAAATCAGCCTTATCTCGTATTATAAATGGATTATATTAAGCTAGTTATATTTCATTATATTTGAAAATGAGAATCTTATATTTATTTATGTTTTTTGTAACGATTAGCAAATTGATGAGATTAATTTAATTGAATGATTGGGAATGAATTACATTAAAATTTGGTGTTGTCTTCCAAAATTAATTTGAGTTTTCATTTCCGTTATGGTTATTGTTAGTGTTGTCCAGGTGAGAACCCTGTTGTTTTACAAACCCTTGTTCCAGAGGCAAGATTTATTTTCTTGGACGTTTATTCTTGTACTTTTGGGATTTGAATATTACATGATTTTGAGCGTTATTATTTGGAAGGGTTGTACGAGGTTGTAGTCATTGTGATTACGAGTTATCGTGAGATGGTTTTGCCTCACATGTTTTGTTTGATTTATATGTTTTATTCGTTATAGTACAACCCTTGCTTGGTTTTATTTTATGTTAGGGGTCTTAGGGAGAGTGGCTCTTCATGGGGCCGGCACCTCGGTTGGAGGAAGAGCCAGGAGATCCCAAGAGAGCTATGCAATGACACTCTCCACTAGACACCCGTTTCCTTTGTTGCTTATTGCCTCTGGAAATGTGTTTTGGAAGTTGTATGCTTAATGTGTTTCAAATTCTTTTGAGAATGATTTATGAATTTTCTTTGGAATTTTTTAATTATCATTGCTTTGATTAATTGTGGCGAGTTTCTTATCTTTATCTTATTATGTGGATTCATGAACATTGTTGATTATGTCATTGTAAACCTTGAGTTTGTAATTGTGATTGTACTATGTTGTTCGTGGAGTCGGTTTGACAATCATGGTCAAGTTAACTTCCTTGTCACCTCTAAGCATGGGGGGTGAGTTATTCATAATTCACATGGTTGGGTGGAACGTGCTCCTCACCCGTTGGGTTCCCCATTAGCAGTCTATCTTCTCAGCATTTCTGTAGTTGGTGTTGAACGAGTGTTCCTTTGCAATTCAGATTTCATTGTATTTATATTATCCCACACGTTTGGGAAATTTCATGTAATTATTAATCAAGAGCTTGTAATGTAATATTAAAATGATGATGTAATAGTTAGGATCAATTGTAACTTGTTAAAAGAGATTCATTATGATTGTATTATGTAATGTATTAATATTATCGCTCTTGGTTATTGGATGTATTCTTATTCATGGTTTATAATATTAATAGTTATGTTGCTATCTTTTACTTTTGTTGATTAGTTGTTTGTGAAGTAACCTCGCGTGCCCCAGAGAGTTATGTGATTATGGTTAATGTTTCTTGCATGTTTAATTGTATTGTTTTAAAAAAAAATTATTTGCTTTGTGTGTGTTTCTCTGGGGTTTTGCAGTAGGCGTTACATGATCTATCTCTATTCCATATTGGATTGGTGCTATTGTGTAAAATAGCCCTTTCCCAACCCTTGATAAGCTTGATGTTGCAAATGACGGTGGACAAAATCAGTTCTCAGATTAAGAGAATGACTTTGCATGAAGATTCTGGAGTTGTGGAGGATTTGATCAATGGAGATGGTCTCCATTTATAAAATAAAATGATAAAAGGATTCCTAACATGGAAGATGTGAGACTAAAAACAAGCCAATGAAAAGAGGCCACTTGTCAACTTGTGATAGGATTGAAGATGAGCACATTTTGGTCAATGTGCCAAAGAGAGGGAGATTTCAAATTTGAATTTGAGAGTAAATGCTAAGTTTGACTTGTGCAAGGGACATGTAAGAGCCATGTGAGAGCTCATAAATGCTTTGTTGTATGTACATGTCTACTTGCTTTTGAATTCAAACTTGAGGGAATATTCCTCGAAGATGCCATGTTGATGGAAAATGCTGATTTTATAAATGAATAAATTGATTTACTAGTGCAAGTGGGAAAAGCTAGAGGATGTGATGGGTGGTTAGGTTAGGTTAATCAGGATTAGATTAGCTTAATGATGATTAGATGTTTTGGACCCTCTGACTTGAATATTTTGATTTATTTAAATCAAAAAGGGATGAAAGGTGATTTCAAACTTAATTAAATAAAGGATTCATTTATTTAATCAAGAAGGGTGATGTTAGGATCAAGTTGATTTATTTAATTTAAACTAATGACTTTATGAGATTGATAAATAAACTTGATTTATTTTCTGAATGGATGAATATGACCTAATCGAATGCATTATGCAAATTTTGCGTGTCTACAAGTGTAATTAATTAATTATTACACTTGCATAAGTTTCCTTAGGTGATATTTTAATTCCTAGGTTAATTATTGTCATCCTTATCTTGTTGAGCTATCTTGTTGCTCAATATAAGATTAGGCTTGTGCATGCTTTCTTTTATAAATTAAATCATCTCATGTAATTATGAATTCTTGAATAATATTATTTGTGCATCTTCATGCAAAGCTCTTGTTTTTTCTGTTTTTCTCTTCTGTGGAAGGTTTTTTTGGTTTGCATGTTTGATCTTGGTTTCTAACATGTTTCGAAAAAATAATTTTGTATATAAAATCAAATAGATAAAGTAGGTACTCAAATGTATTCATTGAACAAGGTCAATAAGGTTAAGAAAATAACACATCTTTGTTCACAATGGTAAAGCCTAAAAGGCTAAGAAAATAACACTTCTCTATTCACAATAAGAAATTTTATAAGTCTAAGAATATTTCCTATCTCTATTCATAGAAAATAGAGCCAAAAGGATTAATGTAAAACCTATATGAAGAAAATAGATCTAATATCTAGATAAGTTTATAACATAACTTTGTTCATAGTTTATGTCCAATGAGGATTGAATAGAAAAATTCATTGGTTTAAAGTTGAATTGGCTTACACTATAAAATTAGCTCTATTGAAAATAAATAATGTGGATAAGAATCTATCCTAATCGAAAACTAAAGCTAATCTCAAAATTTTAAGCCCTAGTAAGTCTAAGTTGAAACTCAAGAAATATTGAAGGCTAGAGACAAAGTTTAAACCATAGTTAGGCCTAAAAGATACACATTGTTTCAAAATACTCTTAATCCAAGAAGCTACTCTCCATGTACACAAAGATGAAAGGTTGATACTAATACAAACTAACCTCTTTTTTCATAGAGAAAACAATAACATAATATTTCTTACTTTCTGGGCTTGGGCCATGTGACTCTAGACTTCTAGGCTCTACCCATTTGACTCTCGAGGTGTTCCTTTCTACCACCCACCTTTTTTTATGAATATGTATTTCTATCTTTATATTTAATCTATATATACCTATTCATCAAAAGAAAAAAAAACCCAAACCCTTATTTACATAGATGTCTAAAATATTGGGATTTAAAAGCAATACCCATATATTACAAAGATGCCAAAATAATTCAAATTTTTAGGTTATGAAGAAGAAATTACTGTAATTTACATTATAAAATCCATTGAAAAAACATAAGACCAACCAAAATAAACTCTCTAGTGACTAGGTAGTCCTGAATTAGGACTTGGTTGCAAATTTTGCATAGCAATCGTCTTGTTCATAGTTGAGTGACACACCTTGTAACTGAGGGCTAATGTCAAGCCCACTGTCCTGTCATTTACTGGGGCAAGTTTCTACTAAAATTTACAAACATGTAAGGTCCAGAATCATTCAAGACAACTTCAAGTCACTATATGTCATCCCATACAATATTTTCCAGAAAAATTGAGCCACTTTAAGCAATCGTGTTTTGTGATACTATTATTCAACTGTGTAGTTTTAAGAGTCAAGTCATTATATTCATGAAACATGGGTCAATCAGTTTGATTCGTAACACTAAAAAGTTGAATCCTAATAATAATATCACAATTTGACACGCTGTGAAAATACCTCCTACTTATCAATTTTATTTTGTTTTACTTTTAAACCGTGTATCAATAGGGCTATTAATTTTGCGGGACAGAGTCTAGAGGATAAAGAAAGTAGTACTAAAGTTAATGGGAAATAGAAAGCCACACATCTTCCCATAAGTTTGTGGTCTGAACAAAACCTCTGAAAGATCAGTTCATTTTGTAATTAGCTCAAGCATCACTAGGAGAAGATCAGAAGCATGCACAATAGCCATATATATTCAGTGTCAGCGCTTTGTTTTCTTGTTGTTATCATTGGGAGAAGATCAAAAGCATGCACAACTGCCACCACTATCATTGCACTGAAGGTGGCGGTGGTAGTAGAAATTCCTCATTGTGGCCAACTAGCCATGCTAATTTCACTCCACCTATGACTATTCCACCCAATTTCATAAAAAATCTACCTCAACAAGTGATTTATCAATCTTCAACTGAAAATCCATGCTTTTAATCTTTTCTTGCTTTCCTTCTTTTCTCTAAATTTGCTTAATGCCCCATCTAAATAACCTAAGAATGTTGCAATGGTGATATAAAAGTGTAATAATTTTTTTTAAAGTATTAATATAATGTTAAATAGTTGCATACATTCTTAGGTTACAACGACGTTACACTACTTTGAGTTTTCCTTAAGCGACTTATGTACTTCGCATTGCTCCCAATTTAAAAACATAACATAAAACAACCATTGCACATAATTTAAATTTCCATTCAAGATATATTAAAGTACATATACTTTTCCATACATTGCATTGATAAGATATTACATTGCTCATCCATCTGATGAGATAGTTCAAATAATAGATACAAGTTTACAAATGATCACCTCTTATACATTTGAGGTATGTTTTTACATTTCAAGTTTACAATATACAATGATGATAGAATAAAGGAAGTCCATGTGCGAGCTCTCCATCCATGAAGCGCTCAATGCTACAATTGAACTGGGGACCCAACGGAGTAAGGTGCACGTTCCACCCAACCATGTGGTACCCGTAGGTCCACCCCTCATGCTAGGAGATAGTAATAAGGCTACCTAGACCAAATCTACTAACCCTAGACACTAGTACTTACAAACTATTGGTTACATTGCTTCCAGATTTAGACATTTGATTTGAAACACAAACACAAAGTTTAACTGTTATTTTAGGTGGAGTGTCATCACAACGATGCAAAGGTTACCCTGGTGTTTCTTCCTAGGTCCCGGCCCCCAATCCTTGGGTTACCCTGGTAACCTCTTACGAAACCTGGCCCCTATTGCATGCATTTGCGGAATCGAATGCCTCTTAAGGAAACGAGACATCGATTTGCCATTCCAGGCCTTCTCAACTTATACTCATAACTGTAGAAGCTTATGAGTCATAAGCGAGGCATGCTAATCTTGTTAAATGTTTTAGATCTATCTACTGTGTTCTTTAGTTTTCACTGACTTACTTAACTAATCATAAGTTACCTTGACACCACTTTGTGTGTCGGCCCTTACGACTAGCCACTCCCCTAACATAACAAGGTTACTAGGTTCTCTGTCTAAGGTTTACAAGTGTACACATAGCCATAATCAATATAAAAGACTAATCACATTTCAATGAACAATGACCAATATTCATAACTACAGTGTCAAACCACCATCAAAACTTTGTACACATACTTAGTAAACACTTGAAATTTTAATTATCAATCACATTCCCAAATTTAACGGTTGGTCTGGAAGACTTGATCATTAAAAATCTTTTCCAATATGCCCGACAAAGAACAAAATTCAAGCATTTAAAAGAAAATACATATCTACTTTAGGATATACTAAATCCCTTCAAACAATTTAATTTGCATAAGATAATATTAATGCAAATAAAATTTACTTCCAAATATTCAAAAATTCACTTGCTATCTTATTTAAAAGAAAACATTTTATACATTCTTTAAATACTGAAATTAATCTCCTTCTTCAATAAATATAATTATTTATATGTATATATATTTTACTATATATATATACTTATAATTGTATTTACTAAACATTAAATATATGTATTCATTATCATTCATATATATATATATATATATAATGATTTATTAATATAAAGCGAAACCTAAATAAACCAATTTAATTCGCATCAAACCCTTTTTAATAAACGAATAATAATACACAGAAGTAACCATTGTTTATTTTCTAAAAATTCGCAGTAAAAGAATTATATGGGCGCGGCCTGGCCGCAGCTCCCTGTGGTGGGAAGTCATGACCATTGCCATGGGCTAGCAGCCCTAGCGATATGACTTCTATGCATGGCCATTAGCCATGGCAGCTGCCACAGTGGGGATATGGGAAGGGCAGCCCTCTCCCCAATAAAACCATTTTATTTATTTATTTATTTTTAAAAACCTTTCTTCCAAATAAAGAATTTTGTATGAACCAAATAAATCTGAAATTGGAATCTTAATTCAGAAATTGTTTTTTATAAATTAAGCGATGCAATGACTAAATAAATAATAATTTCAACATACTTATATATGTAAATGAATATAATTAAAGCTCATTCAATATTTAAAAAAATACGAGATAGAATTATTTTCCTTTTCTGATATGAGTTTTCAACAGGGATCAGAAATAGTTATTTAATTCTATACAACAAATTTCTTAATAATAGATTATCTACAGGGAAAATTTCTTTCAATTTACATGGCCCCAAAATTTTAACCAGATTTAAACAAAGAGTATATACAAAAATCCTTCCCAAACAAATACTATTTTAAATCCATTTTCACAAAAACATCTCCTACAGATTTATTTATTTATTTTAAAGAAAGAGTATCCGGAAAGACATACTAAATTTCTTTATACCAATATTTGCATAAACAATCTTTTATAGAAGAAACAGAATCATGTTCAAAGAATAATACCTCTTTCCAGTGTTTGTGAAGATCCAGTGAATGAAGAAAATCTTTTGCCTGAAGATCTCACAATAGCCTGTAGCTTCCACAATAACAAGAGGAATCCTAAACTCAACAAACCATTCAACCCACCAGATCCTTTTTGAGGATCTTTCTGTATAAACCAAAGAGATAACAATTCTTAAGAAAATGTGGGAATTTTTAACTTACCAGAGGAAATAATTTTGCGATTACCTAGAAAAATTTCCCGAGCAATACCACAGCCAGTGCAATTTCAAGATATCAATATTCTCATTAAGAATTTCAACAACCCAAATGAAATTATGGCACTATCACATGTCAAGGGTTGTTGAAAATATCTTCTCCACCTCGTGAGTTTTGCCCTTCAATAATTTTGCATGCAAATTTAATTTTTTTTAAATTTTAAAATTTGAAAACCAATTTCCTTTCAAATCACATGCAATTATTTAATTATATTTTATTTTCTAATCCACATGCATATTCTAATTTAATTTATTTTTTTTAATTTTCTAATTTAACTTATTTAAATATAATATATTTTATGCACTTACTAATTTAATCTAATTAATTAATTTATTTAATTAAATAGTTAAATCATTTTAAAGATCAACTATTTAACTAATTAAACTAACTAATGTATTAAATTATTAAATAAATAAATTTCAATCATATTTAAATATTAATTAATAACCATAAATTAAACACAATAACCAACATTAAACAAAAGCAAATTTACCTTTCTCAAGAACGATTTAACCAACAGAAACACATAACAACCTACGACTAAAAACTGAAAACTGAAATTGTACTAAGACTAGGGTTAAAGACCGGACTAGGATTAACCTAACTACTATCTCCCTTTCAACAATTCTGTTGAGTCTTGACATGCTCAGACCTGATTACACAGGTGGAGTCCGTGTCATGTACCTGCAAATCCTGCAACCAAACAAACAATGTACATACATGCATATAAATATAAAGCAGTAAACAGGCACACCGTGCGGAGAAAATCATAGATATCGCAGGGCACTCGTAAGCGAGTGATGTGATTCTGTTCTCCACACCAATACACTCATAGAAGACTGACTCAATACATGTTGTTAGTCCATCATAAGCATATGCATAACCATAACAACTGAAATTAAGCATCTACGCTAAATCATGTCATGTCTAAAAACAATAAACATCACACAGAGTATCATCATGTCATACAATAATCCATCATTGCTCAAAATCAGCGATCCAAGTATCCAACAAAACAACATAAGTCTAACAACATGAGAAAGTATCAACAGAAAGCATAGCATAAACGGAGGGGTACTACATCCTCCCCCCTAGGATCAGGCTTGCTCCTGAAAGCCTGCGAACAGATAGGGATAAAGTTCCCTCATGTGTGTCGCATCCTCCCAGGTAGCCGAAGCCTCATGGCTAGGATCCCATTGGACCCTCACCTGATCAATGTCTCAACCCCTGAGACCGAGCGTCCGGTGCTGAAGAATGGCCACGGGCTCCAAAGCCAGCTGCCCGTCCTCTACCTGTAACGCATTCCAATCAAGTACATGAGATATGTCAGGATGATAAGGTCTAAGTACTGACACATGAAAAACATCATGAATATGAGACAAACTGGGTGGTAAGGCGAGTCGATATGCCACGGGACCAATTCTCTAAGATCTCAAATGGACCTACAGCGAGAAACAGCAAACTTAGAGCCTTTTATAGCAGTTGGACTCTTTTGTGGCCTTTTCGAAGAAACACTCTATCACCAACAACGGTATGATCGATCCTATGCGCGCCGGCATATTTCTTTTACTATCTGAGCTGTAATCAAATGCTCTCTAATACGGTCAACTGTTGCTCCATGTCTTGAAGCATCTCGGTCTAAAATGCCTCTGTATCACTCAAATTGATCCCAACTAGTGATTTAAAACCAAGGACAACGCCGTATAATGCACGATATGGTGGCATATATGAACTCATTATCCATTGTTATAAATTCTACTAAAGTACAAGTATTCCTCCCAACGTGATTGTTGATCCATTACATTTGTCCTAAGCATATCCTCTAATATTTGGTTAACTCTTTGGTTTGACCATCGGTTTGAGATGATAAGTGACAAAAAGTTCAACGTAACACTATGCGTTATTGAAGTCCATAATCTTTTGCTGAAGTGAATCTGAGGATCTCTATCAGATATGATCCCTCTGAGAATTCCATGCAATCTTGATATCACCCATGAATATCCTAGCTCTGGAAGTGAAGCATTATATGATGAGCGATACGAGTGGTGAGCTACTTTAATGGTCAAGCGATCCATGATTACCATAATCATCATGTCGGCGTGATGGCGTAGGTAACCCTGATAAAAATGCGTGGATATAATATCCCATTTCCATTCGGGAATGAGATGTGGCTGCAATAATCCAGCAGGATGATGATGCTCAGCTTTAACTCGCTGGCATTCAAGACATCTCGATACATAATCAGCAATATCATGTTTCATACCAGGCCAGAAATACAATTGCCTAAGATCGGCATGCATTTTCTTGACACCTGGATGAGCTGAATACGGAGCTCGATGAGCTTCAGTCATGATTAATGTACGAAGACTCTCTACATGAGGCACATAAATGCGACCTAAATGTCGTAATATACCATCCGATTCTAGGACATAACCTTCAAATCGACCTTCTAAAGATCTACCCGATTCAATCTCCGACTTCACTTCCTGATATAATCTATCAGTAGGAAGTGCAGCTACTATTTGACCTCTCAAATCTACTTCAAGAGTAGTAGCAGAGATCTCATGTCGACGTCGGCTAAGAGCGTCAGCCACTACGTTCTCTTTGCCTTGAACATACTTTACTTCAAAATCGTACTCACACAAGAACTCCATCCACCGTCTTTGCCTTGCATTCAAGTTAGGTTGCGTGAAAATATATTGCAAACTACGGTGATCGGTATGAAGTTCAAAGCGATGACCTAATAGAAAATGTCTCCAACGAACTAATGCATGCACTACTGCAGCTAGTTCTAGGTCATGAGTAGGATAGTTTAATTCGTGGTCCTTGAGTTTGCGAGACTCATAAGCAACCACACGCCTATCTTGCATCAAGACTGCTCCCAAACCCTCTAAAGATGCATCCGCACAAACTACGAAATCCTTAGTAGGATCAGGAACAATAAGTATAGGCGCATTAGTTAACTTTTCTTTAAGTGTTTGAAAAGCTAACTGACATTGTTCTGTCCAAACAAACTTCTTCCCTTTCCTCTGAAGAGAAGTAATAGGATGACCGATCCTAGAAAAACCCTCTACAAAACGTCTATAATAGCCAGCTAATCCCATAAAACTACGAACTTCACCTACATTAGTAGGTGCGGGCCAATCAACTATGGCTTGGATCTTTGAAGGATCCACAGCAATACCTTTTCCAGATATCACATGTCCAAGGTATTTAATTTCAGATTGAAAGAAGTCACACTTCTTCAGGTTTGCATACAATTGGTTTTCTCGTAAACATTGCAACACCTGTCTCAAATGTTCTTCATGTTCCTTCATGTTCCTCGAATAGACTAAAATGTCATCGAGAAATACCAGGACAAAGCGATCGAGGTATGTATGAAATACACCATTCATTAAACTCATGAATACCGATGGTGCATTCGTTAACCCAAAGGGTACTACTGTGAATTCGTAGTGCCCATAACGAGTTCGAAAAGCAGTTTTATGGATATCTGCTTCAGCTATACGTAATTGATGATAACCAGATTTTAAATTGATTTTAGAGAACACATTAGCTCCCTTAATTTGATCAAAAAGATCATCGATTCTAGGCAAAGGATAACGATTCTTAATCGTAACCTTGTTCAATTGACGATAGTCAATGCAAAGCCTAAGAGATCCATCCTTCTTCTTTACGAAGATAACAGGTGCTCCCCAAGGGGATACACTGGGACGAATGAAACCCTTTTCTA
>VDFB02048838.1:180731-230818 GCA_007258455.2 Sequoia sempervirens
ATATATTATCACTTGCTTGGAATTGACCATCATTAACAATGATAGAGGTCGATTATTTAACTTAATTAAAGGTCAATTATATGTTACTTATGACTGTGCTTTAAGAGGTCGAGTATTAATCATGCTTTCATGCATAAAGGAACATATACTACAAAGTAACTCGCAACATTAAGTCGATATGTGGAGAAGACTTAGTCGATGCCTTATTTGGGAATAACTTTGACTTAGTAAAAATTTTAAATTCCTTGTCATTTAGTAATTATCAACAACAAATTAAGAGCATGTACAACAAGTCATTGACTTGGTCAATCTAATAAATGAAGAGAGTCGACTCATATAAGACTAAATCGATTTGATCTATGTGTTACATATTTGATATTGACTAATTCAAATATATAGTTAACCCACCAACTATTTGAAAGAGCTATTTATCTTGGTGCCACCTTATGAATCCTATTCACTGTAGATGTTCATTGTGTGGGAAGTTTGAATTACACTTTATCATCATGTGTTATTTTGAAATAGTCTTTCACTGCTGTCACCAAAAGAGGTCAATTTGTAGTATTGTTTGGATAAGCATGTTCTTCTTTGTGTGCCACCTTTTAGCTGTGTGGAGTGAGTAGTTTTGCATGGTGATTGTTGTCAACACTCATGCCTATTCTATAGGATGGAAAGTGTATTTTTTGTTGTATAAATAGTAGAGAAAACTCACTTGTTTGGGATGCATCCCATATGCTTTATGCATAGTATTTTATACATTTTGCTCTGCAATCATAGCTGCAATATTCTATTTTATTTGAGAGAGAGATGAGAGTATTTGTGAGGGCATTAGTATATTGAGTGAAGTACATCATCAACTTGAGAGAAGGGAGTTATTGTGGCATAGTTGAAGGAATCAAGTTTGAGCTAGTTGCTACTGTGGGAAAACTGATTTGCAGTCAATTGATTGGATAAGTGAAAAAAAGAATGAGGATATTTCTTATTTATTGTTTTAGTTTTGAAAGATTGTTCTCCATGGTTGCTTGAATTGTTTATTATGAGTACTTTCATTTAGGGAAAGTAGTATTGCTTGTAAAGGAATTGGAAGCTTCTATTACTATTTTATGATGTGCTTGTATGTACTCCATAATAGGAGGTTTGTGTTTATCATAAGTATTACATATTAGATATGATTAAACATGAGTGGCATAAGTGTTACTCTTAGCTAGGTTATTGGTTTAACTAGGATAGCTAGTGTTTACTCCTAGGATTGTTTATCCATTATGGGAGTGAGCTTCTACATTTACTTTGTTAAGTAGATTTATTCCAAGTTTGTAGAAATGGTGATAGGTTATCTCTGGGGTGATAGATTATCCATTGAAGAAAATACCTATGTGTAGTTTATGATGGCCTTAATTCAAATCGGCCCTGAGTAGTGTATGTGATATAATGACCATTCAAAGTACTGAATGAGAACACTTTGGCCAAAGGAGTGTGACTACCTCTAGCTCGACTATCAATTCACCATGATCCAGTATTACATGCTAGTCCTAGATTGTGGGTTTACAAGTTCTAGTTATGTAGGACACAACACTATGCTCAGTTGCTGCCTATCTAATTACTATACCAATCTCTTTGTCGGAAGGGCCATATCTAATCTAATAATAGATGTGGGGTCCGCGATATGGAGTCGCTATTGAGGAAAAAGCACTTGAGTGATGCTTCTCCTCCACAATTAAAAGTGAAAGAAGACCAAGATTTGAAAGGAAAAGATCTTGACCTATAAGCTATTTGTTCTAAAGCCCATTTGAGCTTTGGCGTATGTAAATAAAGGACGGTTAATTAGGTCACATATCAGCAATTGCTTCCTAAGGAGCCCATTATGTTGTCCTAGTGAATTTGTTAAGTGAAGTTCTTAAGTGATCACGATGATCATGTTGGATTGTGGAAAGGATGTAAAGATTTGAACCACGTAGTTGTTGGAAAGTAAGTGTACTTGTGGAATTATGTATGTAATTGTACTTCCCTTGTAAATGTGAGAAACCAGTAACAGTGCATCGGTTGAGTGTTGTGAATACCCCGTACTTGCTTTATGGGCCCATAACCCACAGGTCTTAGGATGGAGATACGGTGTACCCATCCATTCTGAATATGTTGTTTTTGGTGTGTGGTTAACCATACCATTATGTGTGGTTGTATGTTTGTTACTTGATTGAGGGCCAACCCACGTGTGGTTGAAAATCTATACATATAAGAGTAGCCAAAAGCTAGTTTCATGGATTCTTTTCTTTTGGTTCTCTAGTCCCTCAATCTGTGAAGGGGTAGTAGCAGCCACAAAGTTCCTTGGATGGAGTGTGTAGCGTACGCATATTGCGATGCAGAGTAGTCTTAGCTCAACCGATCCTGAGGAAACGTACTCACTACTTCCCCTTATGATGGATCAGGGTACTTGATCCATATGTGCTAGCCTAAACCCCATAGTTTTGAGTATAGCAGCATTGGATTGTTAGTTTATGCCTGGCCGTCCATAGGGACGTTGACCTGGCATTAGCGAGTCAACCTCGTCTATATGAGAGGTGAAGCTCGAGTAGCCCCATATTGATATGCTCATATATGTATTGCATACACCGTATCTGCACATGTTCTGACATGATGCAATGGATACGATGCCACACCCCATGATGTTCGACACAGTGCTAGTGATGATGACGTGTTGTTGATGGTAGCGAGCTGGGCTTGAGGACACGATGCCATGTGCATAGACACGTGAAGGTGCACTATGAGATTGTGTTATGATAGCCTACTTGTGTGATGAGTGTAATGGGGCCTCACACACTTGTAGAGGGATACTCATGTTTGCTTTCGACAGTGTTTGGGTCGGTTAGCATATGGGTATGTCCTTGCCATGTATACCTCTGGCAATGGCGAGTACCTGCGTGTGCCTTCTCCATGAGGTATCACTATGTGGGGTGTGTCTACGCATGCCTACTTCCGTGAAGCCACAGACACCGCCATGCGACATACGTCAGTGTGTGCCTTCTCCGGCTGGCGTATGACCATGTCGCATGACGACGCGAGGCAGGGTGTAGCCGAGGAGCACACTCTGGGTCATGTGGATGGCATGCTCACTCTGCACCACATGAGGGCCATTGTTATAGCTAGATGATGTTCCCTCCTTCCTCGTTTGGTGGCTAGTATCTAGTCACACAGTGTTGTATTGTGCAATTTTGAAGATTGAGGACTTCCTATATGATTGTTGATGATTTTCAATTGACCTTGAAGGCTGACATTTTGTTTATGTTTGATTGTAATGGTTTAGCCACACTTTGTGACTTATTCTCTCGTAGCCCTCGTGGTTACATTTGATTTAGTGTTGACATTGCGCGCATTTCTTGCTTTACTGTTGAAATTGAATCTTATTTGATGTTTGTTTTATGACTTTGGTGGCTAAACTAGTTTATCCTTGTTGTTTTCGAGGTCGGCCATGTGTCGTATTGTGATTCCTCTCCAAGGACGTATGAGGCGGACTTGGTGAGTGTATACGAGGAAGTAGACGCAGGGAACCTTGAGGATGGGGGTATGTGAGGCTATTTTATAGCTAGGACCCACTACCCACCTATGTGTGATGACTATCTCTTGGAGGCTAACCACCTTGTACAACAAGAGATGGGTCATAGTGGTCTTGTTTGGATGGTCTCGCCATGTGTGTGTGGCCTAACACCATCAAGCCACTGAGTGTGAGGTATGGTTTATGTGAGATGGATTTTGGCTCTTGGCTCATGGATTATGTATTGTGGATTAGTATGCTACTTTCTGGCATCCAGATGGACCCTTGTGTAGCCTCGTTATGTGATTCCTGGTGATGTGAATTCATGTGTATGTGAATAATGCATGGATATAGTACTTAGATTCTTGAGATTTTATTTACTTCCCTTCTATTGTTCTCATCTAATATTTGGAACTTGTTCTTCGGTGGTGTTGTAGGACGATGCCTAGAGGTCGCGATCTTGATAGGGGTGGTCATCAGAGCACTCTTTTTTTTAATGTCCATGAGGGTGGTCATGAGGAACATCTGAGCCCTCAATTATGCCCCTTGCTTGAGGAAATTCTTAACTGGCTTGGCCCAAGACAGGAGAGAAATCGACAAATGGCAAGGGAAAGAGAAAGGTTCCCTAGGAGAAGAGGTGTTTCAGTTGTAGTAAGACTTATAATGGATCTCTTAAGGGAACGTTCTCCTACCTTCCATAGTCATAGTGGTGGTTTGGAGGATGAGACTTGGATGATTGGTGTCCGAAGTTGGTGGGCGTCTTTTGTCTAGGAGAATCTGGAGTTGGTTGCGAGCCAACTTTATCGGCTTGACCAGTCAACTCGGAGCACTCGGACTGTAGCTAGTAGGGGCCGACTTCGACAGGATGGTGCACCTCCTCGAGGTAGAAGAAATGGCAGAAATGCAGGATGTTTCTCTTGTGGCCAGCAGGGTCACGTAGCTAGGCAATGTCCTCAGAGGAGCACACCTGAATTCAGTCAGAGACTGACAGTCACAGAGCCAACAGGGGATGATGCGGGTAGGATCCACAGAGCAATTGAAGTAGTTGATGACCCGCTAGGGCATCAGAGCACAGATGTGGAGACTATAGGTAGCAGACATGCAGCTGACTCGGGAGCCCATGAGAATTCTACGATATAGGAGACTAATGTAGTGCTTCTTATGTTGTGTAATACCCCCATGTTACTGATATTCTTTGCTACTATTTGTTACTCTTATGTGTTAGTGTGATACTGGTTTGTGATGGTGACTAGTTCACCGATTTGGTGTGTGTGGATGCCTCCCGTATTAGGGAATCTTATTTTCTTTTGTTTGTCGGCTTCCAGGAGTAAGCCGAATTTATGGGGGGGAGGATGTAATACCCCTCCTGTTACTGTTTAGATTTGTTTTTTCTATGTTTTGATTTGGTACTTTGATACTGTGATGAGACTGTTATTGTTTGGTTTGGTTAGTAGACCTTGTTGTTTATGCCTATACATTTGAGGACATGGTTATTGATATGATATTGTGGTTGGTGATATTAGTTTGATTTCAGTAACATTGCATGCATTAATTTAGTAAATTATGTTATGATATGATTTGTTAGTTTAGAAATGATTAATTTATCAGTTATATTATATTGTTTGGATAGATGTGATGAAGGACAGTGTAGCACCACTCGTTCGCGGGTGCCCTGCTACGCTGCGATTCCTTCTCACAATACAATGCTTTGATTTTATATATGTATGCACATGTACACGACCTTGTTTGTATGCAGGGATTGTAGGTACATAGTCTCGATTCCACCTGCTTCGGCAGGACAGGGCGAGCACCTATAACCCAACGGTATAATGTTGAAACAGAGGTGGCAATGAAGTCATCCCGTCCCATGATGTCAGACCGTCTTGTTTGAATGGTTTTGTGCGTTCTTGTAGTTGTCGTTCTTTGTGGTTCATGTTTGTGTCTTGTCGTATTTTATTGATGTTGGTATTTTATAAGTTGTGATTTATTTGATTTAAATGATGGTAATATTATGAATTATAATGTTAGATTAAATTGTATTTAAATATTTAAATGTTTTATTTATTTTTAAAAGTCATGTATTTTATAAAATGTTAATCAAAGATTAAATTGTGTTTTGTTATTTTAATTAATTATCTTGTTGAGGATAATTATTAAAATAAATTATTTAAATAAATTAGATAATGTGCTTTGCAAGTAAAGTTGTAAAAACGAAAATTAAAAAAAAAAGCATTGAAGAATAGAAAAATAAATAAATAAAAGAATGGAAAAAGTTGTGTGAACGAATGAGAATTGAGATTTGACTGAAAAACTTGCTTTTAAAGAAATAATTTCTTTTATTGTGGATTTTTTAGAGCTTTTGGAAAAAAAATGGCAATATCTTTTATTTATTGAAAATTTTGTGAGTTTTTCACACACAGAGGATTATTGAGACAGAAGTTGCACAAGTTAATTGTTCTGTAGTTTTGGGGAAAAATAGTTCTTTCATTTGCTTGCATTAAGTTGGGAAGGTTTTCTGAATAAAGTATTGGATTCGAATTCGGGCACGAAATTCTGGAGAGACGGATTCAAGCAGGAACTAGAGGCTCTTTGTAGAGGTTCCACTCTCTTCTCTTGACTGTTTTTGGATCTGTAAAAAGAATAGAAATGGGTTTGAATCAATTTTTACTTGTAAAGGAAAATAAATAAACAAATGAATAAATATGGTTGATTGTCTGAAAGAAAGAAAACTTTTAGATAAATAGAAGATTAATAGAAGAAATTAAACTGTTTTTTTGAAAATGTTCTGTCTTTATTTTATTTTTACAATTTGTCTGTAAATGAAATCTGTCTTTGAATTTTGGGAAAAATTATTCTAGTTTCTCTAAAACCTGGGTATGGAAAAAGAATGTCCTCTATAATAAAATATTATTTAATATATATATATATATATATTTCATTATATTGCTTGAGTATACTGCTATATATGTATATATGTGTGAAATATATATATATGTATATTAATATCTGTATGATATCTGTTGACCTGTCTATCTGTGCCATTGATTTATATATATTGATTCTTAGAGTTAAAAATAAATTATATATATACAAAAATTTCGTATATATATATATATATATATACACATATATATATTTATTCTTTTTGTTTTTGAATTCATTGTAATTATGTTTTCAAAACTAAAATTTTATGGCCAAATTCTTTATCCGTCTGCATTTTTTTTTGGCAGAGAATTTTTATAAAACTAAATAAATTTAAAAGTAAATGTTTGGGGTTCCGAAGGAGGACGGCAAGCCATACCTCCTCACACCCTACTACCACTGAAGATCTCAGAAAGGCTCATCATCAAAGTAAACAGCCTTTAATGACATGATGTCGGCCAGTTTGCTTATAAGTTGGTTTTTTTTTTTAATAATATATATATATATATATATATTAATCTTTGTTTTAAATGTTTAAAAAAAAAATTAATATATTTTTAAATATATTTATTAATTTTTTTTAATAATAATAATAATAATATTATTATTATTAATATATATATATATATATATTAATAATGTTTTTTTTTTTAATATATATGGATTATATTATAAAACGTAGAATTATGGAAGTATTAGAATGTCAAACAAAATTAATTTAATCGTTTAATTAAGAATGAATTGGAATTAATGGTGCAACTTTGTGAAATTAAATTGAGCGTATCTCTTCCCTTGTGGTGTTTGTTTTGGCTTTAATATCGATGTGGGAACCTCGTTGTTTGTGAAACCTTGTTCCAGAGGCATGTTTAATTCTGAATATTATCCTCGTCTTGATTACACTTTTGGAGTTGAAACTTATTGGTTTTATGATGGAAGGGTTGTACGGGTTGTTGAATTTTGTTATGAATTATCGCGAGATGAGTTATGCCTCACGTGACTTGGTTTTGAGTTATGTGCTTTATCTGTTGAGTTCAACCCTTGCCTGGTTTTGATTTATGTTAGGGGTCTTAGGGAGAGTGGCTCTTCGTGGGGGCCAGCGCCTCAGTTGGAGGAATGGCCAGGAGATCCCATGAGAGCTATGCGATGACACTCTCCACTAGACACCCGTTTGCCTTGTTTCTTGTTGCCTCAGGAATTTGTGTACTGAATTGTTGTTTCAGATTTATATGGAATCATGTTCTATTTATTGTTCAGATTTATTTGGAATTGTATTTTGAATGTTGTATCAGTTCTTTTGGAAATGTGTTTTGGGAGTGGTATGCTTAATGTGTTTCAGATTCTTTTGAGAATGATTTATGAATGATCTTTGGACTTGTTTAATTGTCATTGCCTTGATTAATGGTGGCGAGTTTCTTATCTTTATCTTATTTCTTGACTCATGAATGTTGTGGTCTATGTCATTGTAACCTTGTGTTGTAATTGTATTCGTACTATGTTGTTCATGGAGTTGGTTTGAAAATCATGGTCGAGTTAACTTCCTTGTCACCTCTGAGCACGGGGGGTGAGTTATTCATAATTCACATGGTAGGGTGGAACGTGCTCCGCACCCGTTGGGTTCCCCATTAGCATTCTTTGTTTGCAACATTCCTTCAGTTGGAGTTTGTTCTAGTGGATCATTTGTAATTCAAATATTATTGCACTTTGTATCATCCCACATGTTTGGGAATTGTAATTGTAATTCATTCATCAAATCATGTAATGTATTGTATAATTGATGATGTAATAGTTAGGGACTTTGGTAACATTATTGTGAGAGATTTTGTATAATCATGTAGTGATACTTTCACTCTTGGTTTATGGATGTACTTTTATTAATGGTTATTGTAATATAAATTGGTCAAGTTGTTTAATAATTATCTTTTACTTTGTTGTTAGTTGTGTTGCGATGTGACCTTGCATGCCCCAGAGAATGTAACGTTAAGTTGATAATGTGCAATGTAAATGTATTTAATGCTAAATTGCATGTTTACTTTATGTTATTAAAAAAAATAAAAATGTTTGTAATGTTTGTTCTCTGGGGTTTGCACCTGCTATAGTATGCATTCTTGATTGTTGTAACTTGTGAAATTATTGTAATGAAATGGAATCCTTATTGTTTATTGTTATGGCATCTTTGTTCATATATTCTCAATAAAGAAAAGATTTTTTTTATTGCAATGGCTTGTTACATAGTTTATTTGCTCGTATAGTGAAAACTAGGAAATTTTTACTTCATTGAAGGGTTGGCATGTTACATATGGTCTAACCCTTCTACCATTGCTACTTTATCTTCTCTACACATAGTTGACATAGTTATCAATCAATTAAATAAAATATTGACAAATCGTAGCACAAACTCATTATAATCTCTACCTCTTCCACTCAACCATTTATTTATCCATTTATAGATACAAGTTTATTTTTCTCCATATTCTTGCTACTCCTTTTCTTATGGGGTTTAAGGTGCCTTGCTTCAAAAAATATAATGGTAAGGGTGACCCACAAACACACATGTTTGCCTTCATTGCACTGTGCAAAAACTTCATTTTCTAGGATGCTTTTTTAGAAAATATCTTCTTGTGATCACTCAAGGATACCATGTTGGATTAGTTTTCTCACTCCTAGATTACTCTATCTATTCTTTTGATTAGTTAGTGAACTGGTAATCCAAAAAATTTCAAACAAACATTTGACCTAGGCCACTTTTGTTGACTTGGTTCATTATATACAAGGAGTAAATGAAAAATTTAATGACTTCATTTTTTGTTATTACTCATTATTCTCTCCAATACCATATGCACTCTTGATATTAGATGTATAGCAAGTTTTCATTGGAAACCTACAACATTTGGTTTGAGATAAGATATTATTGGTGTGTTATGCATCTTTTATGTATTTGTGTATATCCCTTTGGGATTACAAATAGTTAGTTAGCCAATAAGAGGCTCCTACCTTACAAGTTCCCATTGGTGCTTTAGGAGGTTCTTTATCTTCAATGTCCAAGTATATTTTTGTTTTTAAATAATAGTATAAATATTATAAATACACCATCTATATTGGCTATCTCTATTTCTCTACCTTAGAGACATAAAAAAATTACTAAGTCATCTGAGTCTCTTCACTCCATTATATTAGACCCTTAAGAATAATTTTGTGCAACTACCTCCCATTTTTCTACTAAACACTAACCAACCTATTTCACCTTCTTATAACTTGAAAGCATTATATCAATTACACAGGGTAACCAACTATGAAATTGAGTGAATCTAAGACACATTATTTAGGACCATGTCAACTTTGGTGCCATCTAGGTATCATATGACATTGAAAGAAGAAACAAATATGTGGAAAAACTAAATAAAAAATTGTAGATATACAAAAATCCTTTTTCCTAAACATTCTTCTAATTTCATTGGATTTGCACTTGCTTCTTCCATGTGGGATTCTAACACTAATGGGTCTTCATACCATTTCTTTGATATGGTCTAAATGGTAGATTCACTCTTGATCATCTTGAGAGCGAGCTATTTTTAAACCTGTCATATCTTTCTCCCCTACTTTTATGTCTAGTGACATTTATGATGGTCCTTTGTATATTCCTTACGAATTTCAATGGGAAACTACCAACATGGTTAAAATGTTGTAAAAAAGGATATCTTATAGGTGCATTAATTATATAAATATGAGTATGCAAAATTATAATTCCTTATATAGATCCATTGTGGCTTAGCTCTCCTTACCCTGGGTTCAATTACCTTCTTAATTTACGTAGGACCTAAATTCCTAGATGTTCCCTTTTCCATCATCTTGAGCTCTAATTGCTTCCATGCAAAGTTACGCCATCCACAACTCACTTCCATGAAGGAAATTTCCTTTATTTTGTAGAAGTGTCTAAATTTCCCTCATGATGGAATCATGCACAAAAGTCCACCACAATAGATTAAATAACCACTTCCATTGCATGCAAAATTCTCTTTGGATTATTTCTAACCAACCTCGACATGGCCTCTTTGGTACCATGTGGATTTCCTATTCAACTCATATAAATTCAAGGTGACTTAAAAAGTGTCTTTATTTGGTGATCCTTGCTCCTCGTACTCCCTAGTTACATCCCCTTTAACTTCCCAACCTTCACAGGTTGTTTTTGTTCCCTTACACACCCTTTTAGTGGAAAAGGAAAAGCCATATTATTTAGAAATCCTTTCATTCCCCCTTGGTCTCATACCCTTTATTTGTGGTATTAATTCCTCCCCCATCTCTTATAGTTATAGGATAAAAGCCACGTAATGTAAAAAACTCCCCCTTTAATTTCTCTCCCTTTTGTGGTTGCTTTAGTTCCCCCACTTGCCTCTTTGATAGTAAAAGGAAAGAATTCCATGGCGCTAGAACCTCAATTGTGCACCTACAACCCCTATGTTATGGTGTTTTCTCCAATCCCTCTTCCTACCCCTTCAATAGTACAAGGAAAGTGACCCATGGTGAGAGACCCACCTTGCGCTTTTGTGGTATCTTAGCTTATGGTGGTTTCTCAAGTCCCTCCTCCTATCCAATAGATAGAGAATGGAAATAAAATGATGTTGGTAGACCCTCCCCTCCCTCAAGCTATGTCTTAGGATCATACAAGGTGGAACTAGCTTGTGAAAGATTACAAGTGTTGCTATCATGCTACAAGTAGAGAATGTAATACTTTCTTGGAGCCCAATCCCTAGTGTCCTCCTCCTATGTAGTCAAATCTCAATTTATTTCCTCCTCTCCCTTTTCCCCCTTCTCCTCTTGTAAGTGTCCTTTTGATATACCATTATGTCCCTCCCTAAGATGGGAAAATGAGAGGAACCCAAAAATGGTTCATGTAGTCTTGGGTCTATCGATGGACCCTCCTCCTCTTCTTATCATCCTTGATGTTCCTCCTTTAAGCCTCTAGACATGTCAAACATTAATATTATCTCTAGAAATACTTTTTCTTCCTCAGTTCCTTTCTAGTGCACCTATCATTAGGTACTTCCTAATGTTCTTTTCCCCACCACTATTGGCATGCATATGCCTTTCTCACAACCCAAGCTTGATCCATAGTTCTTTCAACCTTCATGTTGTTGCAAGCGTAAGCTTTATTTTCCCTCACTATCACCTATATAAATTTTTGCACCTACTCTTCATATAGTAAAGGCTCCTTCATTTCTATTTGTAGGCATTCCTACTCTTGTTGATGTGGCTATAAATGAACAATTTTCATTGGTCAAATATTCCACTAGTGACTTGAATATTTCTTCCCCTAAGGAGTTCATGTTTGTTTCCTATGTGGATAATCCTTCATTGTCATTGAGCTTCACAATATTTTTGACACTCACCTCACCTAATACTTAGGATGATGTTTTACTTACAACTCAATCCTTATCTCTCACTATAGATGATTCTCCAAGTATAGCTCTAACAATTATTCCTCTCAACTCATCCTCCTCCTTATGATCTAGACTAGGTGGAGGATTTCTTGATGAATGATGGACTTAGACTTGTACCTTAATTTGTTTGTATATATGTGTGTGTTTGTGTATTTTCCTTGTTATCCCCATGTTTAATTATGTGATTTTTTTTTTGTTAGTTCCTCCTTGAGGACCCATGATCCCTTGTAGGTACATGGATATAGGAGAAAAAATTGTGTCATTTTTTATTTCTACTCTATATGTTGTATATTGCATTTTTTTTAATTTTTGGGGACAATGAAAATCATTGGGACATTTAGGTCTCTTCTATGTTGAAACAATTTTTTATTTATTTTCATATAAACTTATTCCTTTATACTCATAGTTTCACAAGGCTTGGGTGATGACAATTCATTCCCTTCTCTATATGATGTTTATGATTACTCTTTATATGCATATTGACTCCAAGCCTATGGATCCATTGGTTGGTATTTTTGTGTGATATTTCTTGTCTCTATATGGCATCCCTATGGTGCATGGTGTCATACAATGGGAACAATGTCATGTGTTTCATGCTTGCAACATCCTTGTTGATGTCTCTTCCTTGTAGGAACATTTTTTCCCTTTTTCACTCTTAAAATAAATTGCATCTTATACATTTATGAAATTATTTTAAGGGAGGATCTTACTTGTACACATTTCAATTTTATGCTCCTTGAAGAATTTACCCCTATGATGTTGGTTGTTGTTTCTCTCTCTCTCTATAGCAATGGTAGCATTTGAACCACCCAAAATAATACAACTTGCTAGCTTGTGGGTCTTCATATGTCCTACCCATTTTGGATACTCTTCATGGCCATTGTACAACTTAATTTGTAGTGATAGGCGATTCATAAAAAACTGTATCAGATGGTACCTATCATAACATTGCTAGAAAATGACTTCATTTTATTTTCCCTCTCTTTTTCTCTCTTCTTGCATGCTTTCTTTGTGTTTGTGTATGTTTGTTCACAATGTATTTTATTTTGTATGTGACATGTTTGTTCTCAAGTTTTATGATATTGCTAATGTATCTATTTTATAAACTTTTTATTTATCTAATCTTTGTTCTATGTATGTTTTGTGTTGTTCTAACTATGTAGGATTTTTGTTTCTAATGCAAATTTCTTTCATAGGATTCTCAACCTGAAGTATTGTTCACCCCACTTGAAGAATCAAGATCCTCTGTAGTATCCTTTTTGGTACATTTATTTTCAAAATTTATTGCATTACTTTATCATGCCTATTTAGTATAGTTTGTATGCTTGCTAAAGTGGGGGGAAAATGGAACATTAAAACTTGCATAACCTCACAATTTCACTTTGTATGTTGTACTCACTCTACTGCTTTAGTTTGCATTATTTTGATGCTAATGTGTTAGCATTCATTTTTTGTACTTTTTTTAATCCTTGTGTCATTTAGGTAATAATTTAATTTTTTTGGTATGAATTTTCTATATGAGAGAACTATGTCTAGATGGCCCCACAATGCACTAGCATCTTACAATAATTTATGATTTATTGACCATTTTCCAAATGTTTCACTCTCCTAATAGGTTCTACACTTGGAAGATAACTTCCCTAAATATATTCAAGATGCATATATTCCTTTTGTTCCTCCCTTTGACCTCATTCAAACAATTTTCGATCTTGCAACTATTTCACTTGAACAAACAAATCAAATCTCTCAATTTTTCATAAGAAAAAAATATACACTCTATATTATTTTGAAGCAACTTACCATCATTCTCTATATGTAAAGATACTCATCTTGTGTTCATTGCATTCATGGATATTTTGGTAGCATCTTAACCAAAACGAACAATATCCCTTCTTGGTTTCTACAAGGTTTTGGAGGTGTTGTTCACTTGTATTTTTCTCCAATCTCTTCTTGTTTTATTATTGTTATCTTTGTTGTGTCTTGAGTGTTACTAACATCTAAGATTCACATTTGAATTTCATATTATTATTGTTATTTCTCTCTCATATTCTACTTAGCACAACTCTTGTATTTGTTATTTCATTTTTTTAATATTATTAAAAAACAAGTTATTGTTGAGGTAGAAATATTAGAAAAAGGATGACTTAAAGGAAAATCCTTGAACAACCACAAAAACATTTATTTATCTTCTCTTATGTGGCATTTTTATTGAAGAAGAAAAGAATCAATCTTCTTTTATCATCCAGTGATATCTTCTTCCTTTCAATTCCTCTTGCATTGTATCAATTTTATTCAATATACTAGTTTATTTCACTATTATTATAATTTTTTATTTCTAGAAAATTTTGACATTCTCCAATTTTATTTTGTGCATGTGCAAGCGGTCATTTTCTATACCCCAATTTTTTTGTTCTTATTGGACACCATTTCATTGTGTATTCATCCACGTAAAGCACTAACATCTAACATAGTGAGCTTTATATTTTTTTCCAATTTACTCTTTTCTATTATTTTCCATCTTTATATTCAATTTGTGATTTTATTTTATTAATTTTATGCTATTAGCATCAATTTCTTTCTTTAATTTTTTAGCTTTATTTATTAAAAAATATATATATTTAAAGTTAAAATAGAAAAATGGTTAATTAGCATAATATCAATAGTAGATTAGTTCAAATAGAAATCAAGGCTAGTTGACCCTAGTGTAGAGCAACTAAAATCACTTGGTAAGATAATTAACTCTCTTTTTCTAAGCTGAGTTTTGATCTCTACAATTATAATCATCAAGCTTATGGGAATGCAATCAATTTGCAAGGTTGTCATCAACCTTAAAAAAACAAATTATCATGAAGAACAAGGATGATCTCATCATGAACTAGTATTGGTATGCAAGCATCAAGTGGCAATTTCAACACAAACCATTTTCATGTACCCTAGGAGATATTATACTACTCATGTTTGAAATTAGGATGGTTACAAAGACACAAATTTAGCAAAGATATTTGCATGGCTACAAGGTGAGTATCATGACAACAAAAAAATATGTTCCTTGAACTAGGAGAGTGTCACTTAATCATATAATATATCATCAAGTTTATGAAATGGTAATTGATCTCCAAGGATAATCCCATAACCCTTGATTTCTATAAACACAAAGGGATATCCATTAATCATTAAGACTAAGGTATGATTTTACCTTTATAAATGGCAATAGGGTTGATAATGAAGAATGGGATCCTTTGATGATCTATTAAAAGGAACTTAAACAATTTGGAGATAATTTTGCTAAGGAGACCTAGGGAAATATGAATTCAATAAGATAAGTTAACCTTAATTGGATCTAGTGACACTAAGATGAGGAATAGGATGTGAGAACTTATAAAAAATAATTCACCTATATTTTTTCTTTGGTTTGGCAAGGTAGAAGTGACAAAGGAGAAATTAATGGTGCATATCATATGTTTGATTGAAGTACACTTTTTTAAATTAACCAAAATAATAATAGATTAGAATTTTATTGTTATGATTGTGGTAAATAATATTAAAAACAACTTCAAGGTTGTTACATCATGGTACCTTCATGTTAATGATAAAATTTCACAAGTTTGCAAGCACTCTTGACCCATCAAATTAAGTTATATTTTTATCCACTAAAAAATTGAATCATATCCATGGATCACTTGTACAAGAGATTAATATGATTTCTCTTCCTCTCATTATATTATAAGATCCATCTAGATGGGTACCTACTAGATAATATGATGAACATGGTTTTTGTCAACAACATAGAGTTCAAGGGCATACTATTTAACATTGTATTGGTTTCAAGCTCTGCAAGATTTGATTGATAGAAATATGATACAAATAACTAGTATTAATGATGAGGGAAATTTTTTAGTGACCCTACTTAATTATAATTTGAAAACCTATACTAATCATTTTTTTTGTATTAAGTATAATATGAGCAGAGAGTACATATCATAAAGTCTAAGTGTTCATCCTAGCATCAAACCAAAAGAACCCCCCTTTACAAAATATTCTAGTTTCCCCTAGTACAACATATCAAGATAAGCCTAGCTGCATCTATAGTCCCCCTAAACTACCCTTTTACAAAATATCTATGCAAGCCTTAACTGAAAGAGATCAAAATGGAGTCCATCAATTGGCATGTATCAAGAAGTTATTAGTTACATCATATAGTCATTTAAAAACATTTATAGATAAAACCACTATGCAAATATATATACAACTACTACTAATAAAAAATGATATACACAAGGAAGTTCTCTATCCACTGTGTGCTCTAAACTGCCCCTTAACCACCACTTACGACTACCAGTGCTTCTGCAGCAAACAATTCCTCATCTAAAGGTCGCCCTGTATGTCCCATCTTATCAACTTTCTTGTTTTGTCCCTCTGCTAGGTCCTACCATAAAGCATGAAGAGCTCTCATGAATACAACTACACCTGGGTGTCCCTCCGGCCACATATTCCCATACCTCGCCTCCATGATATCTATTGTGACTTGTCTGTTCTCCAAGCAGTTCCAAAACTTGTCTTTTGAGAGAGCCACCGTGATATAGAACTACATAGCAATATTGTAAAACATGAGTCTTCTAGAAGACTCAGTAATCATCCTCCTCTTGCCTTGAAAACTATCTTCATTCCTTGCTTTCTAGATGAACCACAAAATATTACAAGAAAGGCATAACTAGAATAGAGCAACAATTTTCCCCATCTTTATATTATGATTAAACAAAATTTTCTCAGGGAGGGGTTGTCCATTATTTCCCTATATGTCTTGTTTATTGCAGAAAATTTTCCATATTTCTTTAGCAAATGTGCATAAAAAGAAAATGTGGTTAATTGTTTCTAGTATTCTACATATACTACACACATCAATATCCTCTTTTTTCTTTTAAATGAGAGTTTTTGTGTAATAAGAAACCATCTGAAGCATGCTTTTTTTTCACTTCAATCTGTTTATAACAATTAAGTTGGAAGATCTTTTTCCATTGATCCCTATTCCGCTGTAATCTCCAAATTTGGTTCAAATGTTCAGTCAGATTAGTGTGTTATGTTAGCATAGTGTACATTTCTTTAACTTTAGACTTATGTTAGTGTCATTTTTCCATTGAAAGTCTTTGAATTGAGCAGTATCCATCTTGGATACCAAACATAATTTTAGCCAATTACAAGCCTCCCTAAGAATTGTGTATGTCCTCCAATTAGTAAGGGGAATATTGAATTCAGAGTTCAGATCATTCCAATCCTTCAATTTCCCATCTTTTCGAATATCATTGAAGCACCTAATTCCTTTGAGCCCAACCCTTGGCAAAGCAACCTTGGATTAGAGCTAGGGGTTTCCCTTTATGCTTTAGGTTCCACCAAATAGACCTATGAGCCTGTACAGTCCCATAATCCCCCTTGGTGAAGTGGTGATTATCTAGATGCTTTTTCATCACTTCCCAAGCCTTCCAAATTGTTCTAAATACCTTGAATCTTGAAGGTAACATATCCTCCTCACTGCTAAGAATAACATTAAGAGGCAGAGATCTCCAAGCTTTTGCATGTTTGGGGACAACATTGAGCATGTTTTTCCTAACTAAAACTTTCCAAGGTTCTTCCCCTTCCAGTGCCCCTATCACCCACTTTGTAGCTAAGGCAATGCCTTGTAGCCTTAAATATTTTAACCCCAACCCTCGTTTGGAATTTTCAATGTTGCACCATTCCCATTTTACAACACATCTTTCTCTTCCCTTTCCCATCTGACCAAAGAAATGCCCTTATTCTTTTCTGAATTTCATTGATTTGATAGGAGTTAAAAAACTAGACAGAAGCAAAGTAGACACTATATGAAGAGAGGATCTTCTAGCAAACCTATATTCGACCAACCATGGAGAGAAATTTCATGTTCCATTTGGTGATTTTTCTTTCAATTTTGTCCCTAATCCAATGCCACATCTCTTTTAAATCTGGTTCCACAACAAAAGGGATCCCAAGATACCTAACTAATTTTTGAGGGCCACCCCATTTGAGCCCAAACTTGTTGACCCAGTCAAGGGGTCTGCCCTTCCACCCAAAAAGCCAGGATTTGGAGGGGAAAAGCTTCACCCTAGAGGCCAAGAAAAATATTTCTAGTTTCCCCATCAAGTTTGTAAAGTTGTCCTCTTCCAGGATTAGCAGAATAGAGGTGTCATCCACAAACTGGAGGTTAAGGAGTTCATTTTCATCAAGCAACCTAATGCCTCTTACCTTTGGGACTAGTGCATTATCCCTTAGAATATAATGAAGAGCATCTGATGCTATAACAAATAGAGTCGGGGCAAGAGGGAAACCTTGTATTATAGACCTTTCAAGGGGGATCTCTAGAGTAAGAGCACCATTGATCTCAACTTGGGTAGTTGCATCCTGAAAGAGTGTTTTTACCATTTGATAGAAGGGATCAGGAAAGGAAAAAGCTTTCAACACTAGGAATAAAAAGTCCCACTCAATCCTATCATAGGCCTTCTCAAAATCCAAAAGCAACATTGTTGCATTCTGATTTGTTATGCTTTCCCAATTCATTGCTTCCCAACTAGTGATCAAGTTCTCAAGGATGTACCTTCCATTTATAAAACCTATTTGAGTGGAATTTCTGATGGATGGAAGGATAAGGGCTACCCTGTCAGCCAACACCTTGGCCAAAATCTTATAGGAGACATTGAGCAAAGTGATAGGCCTCTAGTTTTTGATTAGAGATATATCTCCCTCTTTTGGGATAAGTTTGACTATCCCCTTATTGATCTTATTGCCAAGAGTTCCTTTTTTAAAGGCTTCTTTGTACACCAGGAGCAGATCATCACACACCCACTCTAAGAATGTCTTGTAGAATTTGGCAGGAAGTCCATCTACCCCTGGGGATTTATCATCTTTAAGTGAAAGGATAGCCTTTTTAATTTCTTCATGTGTTATCTCTTTCCCTAGGTCCCTTGCCATTTCATCACTGATATTTTTTGGAATAATTTTATGAATGCGCTCTCTTGCCTGTTTATTAGTCTCTCTCTCCCCTTTCGAGGAGAAAAGGCCTTTATAGAACTGGAAAAATTAGCCCCATATCTCTTCTTGGTTCACCATTGAGGAGCCATTTATAGAGATTTGATCAATCTGTTCTCTAGGCCGCTTTTCCTGGATATATCTGAAGAAGAACTTTGTGCCATTATCACCATTCTTTAGCCAGTTCATCTTGGCTCTTACCCTTAGACCTTGAATCTTGTGATTTTGGAGCCTCTTGAGTGAGTCTTTGGCCATAATCAATCTACTTATGAGGGCTTCATCCATAGGATTAGATTGCAAATTAGTATCCGCTTGGAGAAGCATATCTTGGAGGAGAACCTCCCTCCTTCGACTATCTTTAGCACCCTTTTTCCCAATTGTCTGAAATAGAATTTTTTGGTCCTCTATGTTCATTGACCATCTATCAATGGGGGAGTTATTCTTGTACATCCATTTATTGATCTGTCTAAGACACAATATGGCACTTCTTCAATCATTATTCTTCAGGAGGTTGGTGTTTAGGTAGAAGCCATTGTTGTAACCTATAGGCTTAGGGACCCCATCCTTTAGGCAGAATTTAGCTCTGATGGGGTGGTGATCTGAGAGGGAATAGGGATAGACTTCAACCTTACGACCTTCAATCATCGAGGAGACCAAGAAAAAGGCCTTGCTAACATAGAATCTGTCAAGTCTGCAATAGATTCTCCTACCCCCTTTTTGGAAGTTACACCATGTGAACCAGATTGCATGGGCATCATTCTTTTGGCCTCCAATAGGGCCCTCAATCCCTAATTTGGATTTCATTCTCTGCCAATAGAATCTTTCATTACCTTTCCAATAAAATCCAATTCCACCCCATTTATCTTCTTCCCTTTCCACAAAGTTGAAGTCTCCTCCAATAATCTAGGGAACATCTTGCATTGAATAGACCTAATTCCATAGTATAATCCTATCCTTATAGTCATTGGGGGCATATAATGATCAAACCCCAAAACAACTTGTATCTTTCTTTATGACCACCTAGACTACCCTGTTGCAAGGGGAGGTCCTGAAGCTATTCACATGTTGAGCCCACTTGTTTTCCATCAGTATTGCAGCACCCCCCTTTTCCCTTTTCATGGTTTGTAACATATTGAGTGACTTCTTTCCATATAATTTTTAGGCTTGTTTCAAGGGTGAAACTAGTTGCCTTAACTTCTTGTAGCAGGACAAAGTCTTTCTCCTTTTTCTATGTTAGAAACCTTCTTACCACATGCTTCCTATCAAGGGTTTCAAGCCCCCTTACATTCTAGGAAATACAGTTAACCTCCATTAGATTTGTTCATTATACTAATCCTTTTCCATTTCATGACCAAGAAAATAATATATGTTTGCATATGGATAGTCATGAGGGTCACGCACATCATTTATAATGAGGTACATGAGTATAGTGATGATATGTATGAGATTAATTATGAGTTTAATTGTGATAGCAATGCACACCATGCTTATTTTATTGACATGACTCACATTGCAAGTAATTCTTCTTCTTCTTGACCATTGATTACATTTAGATAGATGATGATATTCCATAGAATAGTTATTATGGTCCATTGTATGTTATCAACTACTTGGATGGTTCACCATATAATGTTACTTATAGAACTAAATTGTCAATTTAATGTTTAAACCCAAAGGAATTTTTGTTTAATCATTTTATTCAACAACAAGCTTATGCACATTCTAAAGTCTCATTAAAATGATAAATGAATGAGACTATGGGATGCATTATCTTGCCTTTAGAGGTTGGTTCAAAATGGTACAATTGTTTTCACATTAACCCTTATTTAAGAGATTTGATATTTTACTTGGTAGACCTTAGATAGAGAAATATAAATAAATACCTTACTGTTACATTGACGTATCAAATTATATAAGGAAGAACAGTTGAGAGTTGATTCAACAATATATAAGACCAAGTGAGAGCCTATAGTGATAAAACATGAAGTTACTTATTCACATTCCTATTTTAAATAACTTGAGAAAGCAATAGAGAGAGGTAGATATAGATATGGAGGGGCAAAGAGATATAGAGAGATAAAGAGAGGGGGAGGGAGAGGGAGAGGGAGACAAAATATAGGAGAGAGAGAGAGAGGTACAAATAGAGATGGAGGGATAGATAGAGAGATAATGAGAGGGGCAATATGGAGAGAGGGGGAGAGATAGAAATAAAGAATAAAGAGAGGTAGATAGAATTAGATAGAGGGAGAGAGGGACATAAAGGGAAAGAAAGATAAACAGATAGGTAGATAGATAAATAGAGATAGGGAGAGGGATAGATAGAGGTAGAGAGCGAGAGCTATAGAGATAGAGAGAGATAAAGATATAGATGGAGAGACAAAAAATAAATGGGAAGAGTAGGAAAGAGAGGGAGGGATTGAGAGATATATATACCAAAGTATGTATAAAGTTGTAAGTCCATCATAAGACCAAATCATGATTTACCAAATTATGTATAAAGTTGTAAGCCCATCATAAGTTACCATGGCTTTTGCTTATTTATCTCACATATAATGGGAGTGTGCTACATAAAGTAAATGTGTTACTTATTGAAAATTTGGTCCCATCCTTTTAGGATTGGAGTAGGGTTGGATGACCAAGCCTAAGGATGATTGGACTTCTATGATCCTTTCCACGAACATGTTTTTCATATTCAGTAACATTTTTAAACTTCAAAATTGTAAGATTTATTCATTTTATAAGAAAAATTAATGAAAGCACCATCAAAATGATGAGGTACTTCATATCTCCATAACCACATAATCTTTTTTAATATTTTGATTTATAAGTTAAAGGTATTTACTTTTATTTTCTTTGAAAGACATTAAAATTGCTCTTCTTTATTCTTGTGCTCATCCTTGGGGAAATAAGTACCCCATAAGATCACGATCTTGGACACACTTGATGAAGTAGACACCTTGGTGGTAGGAAAGCTAGAAGATTGTTTAGGTGTTGCATTCCAATTTTACTAGTCTTAAGGGTTTTAGAAAGTGAAGGTAGAAATCCAAATTATCATTTTTCTTGAGATTGTATGATTGATCGTCATTGAAATTCACAAAATTAGATGTAATCAAGAAGATACTCAATGGATATTTTTAATAGTCTTCATGATATTGACATACATACAAATGATTCATGTTAAATTCTTGATAGATTGTTTTTCATATTCAATTTTCCTCATATAAATCATTCAAATTATTTTTCATATAATATTTCTTTTTCTGATTTACTTTTAATTTTTACAATTTTTTAAAAATAAAACACAAATAAAGAAAAATAATACAAACATCCCAACACTTCCAATAAATTTAAAATATTTAAAATTCAAATAAAAACCATAATAATTAAATATATACCTGGTGGGTGAACAACTTGTTTAACATTATATTAAAAAAAGCATCCCAAAACTCCGCTGGAAAAATAAAATCAACAAAGCATGCTTTGCATCTCTAAACATTCTCTACTTTACCATCTTTTTTTTTGGGTTCATTCCAAATGTCAAGTACTTTCACTCTCCCAATGCTTATCCAAATTGTACTGCTTCTGTTACCGTTACGCTTTCCTTTTCTCATTGATTTGGATATTTTCATTGTTAAGCAAAGTTCAGTCTCAATTGTTTTCCATACACCAGTATTTTGTCTCTATCTTGTTGAAAATTTTGATCTTGATTAAAATAATAAAAGATCAGATTTGCTAAAAAATGAGACGGGTCTTTTTAAGGTACAATTGATGGCTTAAAAACATAATTTAATTCTTCCGTATAGCCAGCTTGAGTTGAGCTGGCTTTACAATACAGACTAGTTGATTTAAACCTTCCACTGACTCTACTAAAATATACAGACTGATGTTGATTTCTCACCAACTTCACTGAAATCAATGTTGACATTACCAGCCTTCATTTTAAATTGACATGTTGATGACTCAGCAGCTTATCACATAAGGCCTACCAAGCATCAAAACAACAAGCCATTGCTGACAGCATTAAAAATCTGTGGGATGGAATTATTCAAACCATTTAAAGAAATCTTAAAAGACATCTAATTAAAGTAAAAATATAAAAATGGGTAGGTAGAGAAAACATGGGATTGCAGAAATTCTGCATGTTCAGAAAATCTGTATACAGTAATTCATTTCTTTTATTACAATACAACAATACATTCAACAAGAACAATAATGATTATGACAATGAATACTACTTGTAAGTACCTTCCATTAGTTAAGGCCAAACAAAAACTTCCAGAGCTTTTACTAAACTCTTATCTTATGCTTCTACAGAAGCAAAAACAGGAGCTAAACAATATGTGTACAATTTATTAGTCATAAATTACTGAAAAGACATTGATGCAAAACTATTATAAACATTCTACACATAACATATTTTTTATTTGGGATTTTATTATACTGCAGATGATGCAGCTCCAGATCCTTTCTGAGGTTCAGCTGTAGTGGTGGTAGTGTAGGTGTCTCTGTTAGAAAAATATTTTCCACCGAAGAATCCAGCATGGATGAGCATCATATACAGCAATTGTGTTCCAGACAGAATAATAAGAAAAGACTCCAAAGTTATCTGCATATATGAATACAAATTAGAACTTTATACTTTTTATCAAAAATAAAAATATATATTATTTATAATTATATATAAGAAAAAGCTAATCAATTTTATGATTCTACTTTTAGATAATAAAACAAATTGTATTAAATATATACCTAATTTTATATTATAATAGAACCTAAAACTAAAATTAATAGTTATGAAAAAGTATTTAAGATTTTTCATATTATCATTTAACAAAAAAATACTAATTTAATTTTTTGACTGGTAGGTTTATTAATCTAATAAAAATTATACTATTACATTATTCTATTTTCAATTAATCCAAAAACTTAAAGATATTATCTCAATAATAGATCATTGAACTGATCTAAAATGTTGATATAAAAGATCTAAATATCTATTATCAAAAATATGATCTAACATTTTGAGCTCTCTCCCTCTTCTACCCAAAAACATAACAAATCATCCAATCATATACAAAAATGAAACAGATATAATAATCTCATTCTCAAATCTCACCCCCAATTATTTAATATTAACAAAATATAACATACTCCACCCTTTCTTATACTTACTGTGTTGCTACCCATCTAAAATTATGTAACCTCGTATTATCCACTACTTTAATTACCCTTTAAAATGAAAATTAAGTTTTAAAATATATCACAATTTTTTCAAGTGCTAGAAATTTAATAAGTTAATAGATACTAATTAGATATATAACAACTCATTAAACCATAAACTAAATATAAAAACCCTGAACTCCGAGGCTCAATAAAATACAATCAATTAGATACATCTAATCTAACTCATAAACTCTTTTTTTTTAATCCATAAAAATGCTATAAAACAAAAGACCCAAACTAAATCAATATACATGATTAGATCCACAATAATTTTAATGAAAAACATTAATTAAATATCAGATCGAACACTTGTAGTAGTGCAAGCTTCTAGTTTAAACTGTGTATGTTTTTAGCTCCACGTTCTACATCACACTCAATGATCTATCATCAAGAAGAAAATATATACATAGTCCAGTGAAAATAAAAAAATTAAATAATAATTGCCTCACATTAAAGATAATATAAATTATATCATCTTACTTAATACTTACTTAAAAAAATCATAATTATTAAAATAAAAATTTGAAAACCAAACCCTTGCAAACTTGAATATCACATAAAACCCAACATCCAACTTACCCAAGAAGATTATTCATAATTATTATACTAAAACCCACATAAGAATCGACTAAAAACCCCATGTAAATAATACTAACAAGACTTGAAACTTTATACACAAGTTATACAAACCCACTAAAAAAAAAGTGATGATAAAATGACAAAAACTTCAAAGAAGACAAGGAAGATTAGAGAATTTTATACAAAGCTAAACTTAAAAATAAATGAATAGTAACCACCTAAAACCCAGACAACCCAATATAGTTCTACAATCCTCAGTCTAAGTAAAAATGAAAAAAAAAAAAAAACATACCATCTTTCGGCTTCTCCCATGAATATGAATCTCCTTACATGCCAACCTGCAGGATTTATATGACAATAGTTAGGTAAGTCTTATCAACAAACCTCATCCATGAAACCTGTATGAAAATCAGAGTGTGATGTGAAATACCCCATGGCAATAAGTGTAATAGACCAAGCTGTCATGGCTGTTGAAGCACTGGATGCCAAGCTCTCTGCTGTCCAAACCCTCAGATGATGGAGTCCAGAAAGGCAGGAGCCTGCTCCCACAACACCAGCTAACAGAGAAAAACTCACCAGGAAACCAGTGGCTCCATTTCCAAATGGGAAATCCAATGGCTTAAACGAGTACCCAGCTGGTACACCTCCAGCACCTGCTAAAGCAAAAAAATTAGCTCATCTACAGCAGAAAAACCTTAAAAAGTAACCCAAATAAAAAGTTCTTGGTATTTCAAGAAAACAAGATTTTACCAGTAGAATAGTCATGGTCGATGGCCTTATTCAGTGCCCAACCAGCAATAGCGGCCACGATCACATACATACAGAAATTTAGCAGCATTAGAAAGAAAGCAAATGACTTTACTATTCCGAACGCCATTTTGGCCCGAACTCTGCCAATTTTCAGTGAGAGCAACAAATAATTAGTACACACGCAGCGCTTGCAGAAAATGATTTGGGATTCCACAGAAGTTAAGCTTAAATAGGGAAAGTTGTTGGAAAAACGGCGGCTTACGTAAAGAGCGTAAATACTACGATGCGGATTTTCTATGCTCTCGGGAAACTTCTTCAGATTCTGAAACAGCTTTTCTATGATCTCCGGAAACTTCTTCTACGGTTTCTGCTGCTCTGAGGGAAGCGATGATGTGTATTTAATACAAGAATAGCCGGGATTTTGGCGGACTTACAACTCAAATCAAATTCAGTGAAGCGATGTCTTATTGTGGACCAGACCATAAACCTAAAATTGCAGTAAGTAAACAAAACTCGGGCCCCCCTTAATATGGATTATTAGTGAAAAAGAAAGGTGATTGACAAGGCAACGGCTAGCCTCTCAATTTGGGAAATTGAATTTTGATGGGGTTTTTCAAGGAAATTCGGGTTTTATTTATGAAGGTTATTTGTTATGTGATTTGTTCCATTCTTTCGTTAAAAGGTGAATCTTTCTTAGTTATAGAATTAATAACGAGAAGGTGTACAAAATTGTGATGGTTGTCTTTTCTATGGTCTTTTCTATGGTCTTTTTTAAAGGTTGTTCTAATCTTGTTGTAGAAGGTGACTTCTTGAATCTTATTAATCGTCTAAAGAATAAGTATTTGCTAAGTCGGAAACTCAACTCTCTTTTAATAGAGGCAATTGAATTGTGCAAACATTTTGATGACATATCTTTTACTCATTACTTCTAGAAAAAAAAACAAGGTGGCAATACTTTGTTCTAACAAAGGCATCAATTTCTTAGCCTTCACCACCTTAGAATGTTCAAATTGAAAGGATCAGGATGAGCTTTGTACACTTTTAATTGATGATCACTAATTGTGATTGGTTTTTCCTCTAGCACCCCTCTTTAATGATGGCTAGTCATGTGCATAGATTTATGGATTTTGATTGTGTAACTTTTTTAACAACAACGTTTCAAATCATGCATCATCCTCTATTTAGCTTTCTTGGTTTGCTGCAATAATTTTTACCATTCTATTATCTAGCACTGTCTCTTCCTGATGATGGATTGTGGAGTATGATGTAAAACATTGATGTTAAAAAAGTTACACAGGAAAAATCTAGAAATCTATGTAATTACTATTATGGACCATAGAAATTTCATGTTGTTGATGGTTAGTTAGATCTATACATTTTAAGTGATGGGCTAAGTGGTGAATGATAATAATGGTTCATTATGCTCGATGTGTGCATGGTCTTGAATGGGTCACGTCCACTCTCCATTCTATGAGGATTTGTGGTAAATTGTGTAGCAGGTGTGGTAGTCTATTTTAGTGCTTGGTGATTTGCATTTTCTCAATGGTGTTTGGGTGTCTCTTGCTGGTGATAGGAGGTTATCAATGACACACAAGTCAAGTGAGATTCTTAAAGATCATCTATGCCATAAATGCATTTTGGATCACCAACTTGGAATTTTTTTAGGAGCCTCAATTATATTCTTCACAATCTTGTTAAGAATTATATCTTAGGTGAGGAGGGCCTTGTTGATATTGTCTCCCCTCATTCTCACACCATGATTTTAACAAATTTATTGAATTTTTTTTAATCGAGGGTTGTCCCTTTTGAAGAGGTTAGAAATTGGATTGAACTATTATTGTTGATCTTAAATGATGTATGGTAGCTAACGAGGGCCTCATTGAACATTTAGGAAAACCATAGACTATTCAAGGTGATAATGAGTTGTAGGTGTTAAAGACAAAATTGCACAATTTATCCTTGGACCTGGAGTCTTGTTTTACTTTCTACCAAGATATTTGTTGGCGATTAAGCATTTATTGGTGTCTCATTTCAAATGGACATTAGAGGTTTCAAAAGCATATATGTTAGCACATTCAGAATGTGGAAAACAAGATTATGTTGTTAAAAAATCATTAATCATTCATGTGATGTTTTCTTTTTGGTATGAAGGCTATGAATGGTATGGACACAATTAAAGCCAAATCAATGGTTTCAACCCTACCATAGTCTTGTTATTTGTATGTTTTTCCTCATGCTTTCTATTAGCTTCAACTTTGTTCTTGTCTCTTGCTTTTTACTTGCTTCATCCATTTGTGGGTAATTCATGCAAGTTATCATTGGGCATATTTAGGCATGTTTGTCTAGTCTTCCTTTCACACTTTCCACCTACTACATCCCTTAGTGGGGGCCTCATGCAAACCACAATTGTTTACAATGTTCTATATTTTACTAGTTTAGTTGGGGCTTCTTAACAAATCTTCATACAATTATCTAGAAAAACTCAATTAAGGCTAGTAAGTTTAAATTTATGGTTGTATGGTTGGGTTATTTGGGGAGAAGACCCAAAAAATTAATTTTAAGATATGCTAAGAAATAAGAATCTTGTAGGTGTAGAATTATTTTTAAGATGTAAATTTTAAGTTTATTTGATTTGAAGGGAACACATTCTTTAGAAGCTTATGGTAAGAAGATTTTTACTTTATGTTATATAAATTGACAAGAAAATAAAAAATTGAGATCGAAATATAACAATATAAAAAACATCTATGATATTCATTTCATATTGTTTCATTGGATGTTTAGAGGGCATGATTCTCTTTCATGTCTAAAACATTATTGTTTTATGTATAGTTCTTCTAATGTTAGTTTTACACGTTGTTTTAAAGTATGGAGAGTGATGGCATTGGGTTTTTATTTCATAGTGGATTTCTTTTTTTTAATATGTAGTTGTAGAATTTTTCAAGTTGGAAACCACATTTATTGTGGGTTTAATTACTCTTTTAGCATACAATCGAATGTGGTTATTTATAATGGTAAATTAGAAAGCATATTTGGTGTTTGAGATCTATCTTGGAAGCAAGTGAAAGTGTCTGAGATCTAAGAGTCGCCAATTCAATAAAATATTGATAATTTATCATGGTTCAACTATATAGTCTTGAGACAATCTTCATTGAACTATATTACATAAGTAGCTCACAAGAATTCATCTTTCATTACCTCGAATGATCCACTTAACATTTATTGTATTTAGATGATGTTCAAAGAGATGAAGTACTGAAACTTCCTAATAGGTTGCCCATTCCAATACTACTCTAGCTCAAGCATGCTTAACCATGGAGTTTACCCTATGGTTAACTCACATTTAGATTACTTCTTCTATTTTCCTTTTACAAGTGTTGTGTCCTATGAATCATTAATTATAGAGCTCCCTAAGTCATTCATTTTCAAATGTGTGGTGCTTTTATTGTGTATCAAGATTCAATGCTTAGTTTTGAGTAAATTTCATCAACCTATATTTCATGAGTAGTGGTTCACAAAAATAATAAAAGACTAAAAATTACCACTTAAAACTTCACCTAAAATATTACTTGAGGATATGAACTTAGATCATCACAACAAAAACCCCACTTTAATCACTTGATCTCAAACACTTAAGACTATTTTTAAATATTATGACAACGTATAATCTAATTAAAACATTAAAGACATCAAATTTTCAGAGTCCATAATGATTATAGTATGTTATTTTTGGATTCTTACACAATTAAATCCACAAATAACATATTCTAATAAAAACATTGTTAAATAATTATTTTTCTTTCAATTTTATATCATTTTAATGCTTGATTTTTATTATATTTTTATTATTTTTTAAAATATACCTACTCTATTATACAAGTCACATAAGATTCTCAAAACAATAACTGAAAAACTATTTATTTATAAAAATAATTATATGAATGAAGTTTTATATGAATTACAAGTGGCCTACTTTAAATGAACCAAAAAATCACAATTACCTTCTATATAAAGTAACTCACAGCACTCTTTTTTTTCATTTTAATAACTCGTTACTTTTCTAACATCAAATAAATATTAACACGATTTTTAATTCTACCTACTAATTATTTAAAAATATTTAAAGTGGTCATCAAATAATATTATTTTAATATTTATTTTAAAAAATTGTTACACTAAACATATGTCATGAGCATCTTTGATTAGGTAGATGATTTTATTAAAAAAAAATTCATAAATATTTATAAATTTAGGAATTGATTAAAAAAAACTAAAATATATATCTATATAGATATTTTTTTAATAATGGTGAATTTGTACTCTTGAAAGAGAGGTCACAAGTTCAAGCTCTGGGGTACGCCTCATTTGTAGCATAGTTAGGTGCTTTGTTCATGGAGTGCGGGGTAGTCTCATATTACTATAAAACATCTGTAGACCAAACAACATTGTTTGTATTGTGGACTATAAAAGAATCCATTCCATTCCATTCCACAAATAGGAAGAGTATGATATTATAGTTTAATTGATTGAGTACAATTAGTGAGGGTGATGATGTGTTATTGATTATGCCGTCTATCAAGGTTTAAATTTGCATGAGAGAGAATAAATAAGAGATAAGATTGAGATTGTACCCAAACGACTTTTGATATCCCTCAATCCTCAACTATAATAAACATATATCATCTTAGATTGGCTCGTACATCAAATTCAAAAAAAATCTAGATTTAACATAAAACCAATATGAAATCACATCCTAAATTATACTGGATTTTTTCTATTAATAAATCTTTTAAGTATAAAAGCAAAAGTTTAATCTGATCAGGGGTGGCCCACCTTGGACAAGGAATACAACATGAACAGGTGAGTTTAACTGCTAGTCAATGCCTTGTGCCGCCAAATTAGCAGATAAGTTGGTTGGCTGTCATTTTAAGGTTATGAATAAAAATGGCTGCGCCCCACGGCTATGTGTCTTCCACTCATGGAAGGCCCCGAAGCAGTTGGAAAGCTAGACGTGCACCTACCGTAACCTCCACGCTTTTATCCGCCCATAGATTTGAGATTTCCGTGTGTTTTGTAGGTTATCTCTTACAAATAAAAAACATTATATTGCTTTTCAAAGCTGAAGCTTTAGAATCACCGATGGGAGGATTGGATTTTATGTATTTGTATGATGATTATGATGAGTTGGG
Organism: Sequoia sempervirens; assembly: GCA_007258455.2. Classification (NCBI taxonomy): domain Eukaryota; kingdom Viridiplantae; phylum Streptophyta; class Pinopsida; order Cupressales; family Cupressaceae; genus Sequoia; species Sequoia sempervirens. Next base: position 211,391 of record VDFB02048838.1, read on the forward strand.
CGTGGGGTCAAAAAGTTTGGGATGTCCCTTTGATTTCCTGCATATCATCATTCCATGGGGATGGCTCATTTATGGTCACCTACTTAATCAGAAATAATAATTGTTCATGGGGTCCAAATTCAACTTTAGGGATTTGAAAATGTGCCCTGTGTTGTTTTTAAAATATATTTAGTTTTGTAAGGGTGGAAATTATGCTTTTGGTTTTGTATTTTAAATTTGTGATGATTAGGTTGTCATTAAAGGCATTATTAGTGTATCAGATACTATATTTTTTTGTATGGGAGATGGTAAATAATATTATTCAATTTTAGTTTCAATATCATTTATTTTCAAAATGATCTTAATCTATAAATATTTTGTTTGTTGTCTTGGTTTAGGTTGACAAGTATATATTTGATCCACTTTGTTCTTGCACTTGTGGATATAAACCTCAAACTTAAATTCAAATTTTCAAAATGGTCCCTTTCCTTTCCATTTCTACTACTTGTTCTAAATCCACTTGAGTGCAAACAATTCCAAATTGCATGCTAGGATGGTGTATTTAAAGGCCAACCATTTATTCAAAATTAAAAATGGATCATCTAGGAACATAGAGAAGAATCTATTTAGTGCATCTAGAATTCAATTGCAAAGGACAAAAGAGATTGCTTTAGCATTGCATCATGGTGTAAGGAGCATACCACACACTGTTCTCAATTTTGGTTGACTATTGTTGAATCAATCCATCCAAGTGTCTAATTAAGGAGAACATGAGCCTCACAATTTAGCAAATTTCCTAAAGGTGTTTTTACACACAGTGTATTCCTTATTGGATCCAAAGCACATACACATAGGCAAACAAGTTTTAAACAACATAACTTAGCCATATTAGTTCAACAAATTATAGGTTTAGTTTTGCTCATAAGTTTAGGTGTGCACACATGAAGACCACTTACATGCACATAGAAGTCAAATTTATAAGCTTGAGACAATCATCTACTTAGGGTTCTCAAATTATGACACTCAAATGAATGAAATTCTTAACATTTGCATTATGAAATCTTCATGAAACTCAAAGATAAGTACCCACACATTTAATTTAATTTAATTTTAGTTTCAATTAAGTTGAGCAACTCTTTTGTATGGGTTAATTGCTCACTAATTGATTTACATTTATTTAATTATGTTAGATAATTTATGTAAGGGTGGGTATTTTCCATTAACATTTTTGGTGAACTCAAGATACCTACATAACATAGGTTTGACCTTAGGGTTGATCCTTCATTCTCATTAAGGCTTTCAAATCTTTTTTTTTTTTTTTTATTAAATATTTTTATATAAAATTTGTGTAGGGTTTGAATCAACCTTTTTGTTTGTATGTTTCATTATTGCATTCACACAAGGATTTGGATGTTCATTATGTCATATTATTTGATCCCAACCACTCACCCATAGATCATCCATCATTGTTGGTCCTAATAGGTCATACATTCCTTTAGTTAATATGCAAGCATGTCTTGTTTCTTATGATGTTTTTTTATATTTTGCAACTTTCAATCCTTCCATCTTTCGTGCATTCATATTTCTTTTTATGCCATGGATGGAGATGCATTTTTATCATGTTGGTACATTATTTTATCCTTGAATTTATTTTACTTACTTTATTGCATTATATGTACCTAGGATATGATAAGCTTACTCAGGTAGGCATCTAATTGGGTAAGTTGTACTTACATCATGTGACTTGTAGTTTCTTTGTTTGGTGGAGATGTTGTGCACATATCTAAATACATCTAATTTACCTCACATTCGTTGTACATTCACATATTTTGGTGGTTTATCCTATGCATACCTAACCATGTACTCTTGTATTCAATTTCACTATATTGCATCTTCTGATTAAAATACAAATTATTTTGCTATATTAGTCTTCTATGGGGTTTCATTTAGGCCTTCTTAATCTTGGTTGGATATCTTCATAGCCAAATTTTACATGGTATTAGAATGGGAGAGTTCCTTGGGTTGGCATATTTTGAAGATCTAAGATAACAAATAATGTTTTTCTTTAAAAAACTTAGTATACTCTTCTCTTGCATCGAATAATGATTTGAAGAATCTAAAATATTTGACTGAATTGTAAATGCATTTTGGAGCTTGATGGAGTAAATCATATTTCTTCATTGAGTTCAAAGCATCTAAGATATTGGATTTTTTCTTTTGTTGCATCCAAATTAAACATTGAAGGCCAAAAATGCAAGAATTTTTATTTAGGAGGTGCTTGCAACTTGCAAGATTGAGTAGGTAGTCATTATTTTGAACATTTTGCATCAAATTTGACCTTTTCATCACATCCAAAAGGCCTAAAATCCTATAGATTGACTATCCAATTATTGAAATCAAAGCACTTTATCTCAAAAAATTTCTATTTCATATAGTTTGTAGAATATTCCATCTATGAGACTACATCAACAAATCTAAGAAAGTATATACAAACATTAGTTGGCATAATTTATATAATGAAATTAGGATCTTTGGAGAGTTTAAGGAATATTTTCATTCATTAATGTTTTATAAATTTATACATATTTATATTACGAAAGTATCATATCCATAGGGCACTAATTATAATACCATAGTTACTACGGCACAAGAAGTTGTGTGGTAGTCTATTAGATCCTAGACAGAGTTGACCCACTAAATAGTGGCCAACCTCACTTGATGATATATTAATTAATGGCTATCTCGACTCACCATCACTCCTCATGCAACTCTATGTTATGAACCTCTAACCCATTCAAACCCTTTGCCACTAGCAACTCTAGTTGTAATGCTTCTAGTACTCTAGCCTTGTAGCCTAAATTTCTTGTAAATTAGTTTATAGTTCCTCCCACTTATGTACCACGTATCTAGATTCTCATAGAAATTTTGGCTAATGGACATAGTTTCAAGTAATCAAGCGAAAATAGTTTGGGAATCTTGAAGGAATATTTTTATTAGAGATTATATTCCTTAATTTAACATATACTAATATCAACACTACATGAACATGAAATCACCATTTACATTTTGGATATGAGAGTCCAAATTTCTAGGCTCCATTCTCAATCATATTGGTTTCTTTTTTTGATCATTTTTTAATTTGGGGTAATTTTTTAAAGTTTTATAGTGGTATAGGCACTGCATAATTTTGGTGTTCAAATTTTTCATAAATTGTAGTTTATAAAAGGTTTCGATAGGTCATTCTCATTTTGGAATCTTTTTAGGTACCATTTGGGTTCAAATAGACTCCTTTTCAAGTATCATTTTTTTTAAAAATACATTTTTTGTACTTCATGGTAGTAACCTTGTTTTTTTCTCATTCTACTTCAAACTTATAGTTTCATATTTTGGCCTCTGTGGCATTTGTATTAATTGAGATCAAGTATATTATTGCACATTGAAAAGTGGAAACTATAGCCACACAAGTATAAAGTTTCATCATCATATTTTTCTAGGGGTATTCATGGTTGTATAATTTTGGAGGGGTGATCTTGGGTGGTTATATTTTCTTTTGTTAGATTTTGGAGGGGCGATCTTGGGTCATTCATGATTTTTGTGTTCGATGTTTCCATAAATTGTAGTTTATCAAAGGTGTTGCTAGGTCACTCTCATTTTTAATCTTTCAATGTACCATATGGGTTCATATAGACTCTTTTTCGAGTGTCAATATATTTTAAAATTACATGGTTAGAAAGCTAAGAGAGAGGTCAACATTATTGTGGTAAACTTTAACTCAACATTGAAAGCTGTGAAAACTTGATGGAGAGCATGCTAGGTGTAAGGAAACTATCTGACCATGAAATGACAATTTCCACATAACCCAAATCAAAAACATGCAAGTAAAATACTCAACATCAACATGCAAGAGGAATAGACAACATACCCATCAAAGATGACACAAGATATACCTGAAAACCCTTAAGAGGGAAAACCCGCCTCCAAAAGCATCCACACTCCATGTATTATTGAAGAATGAAAACCCATTACAATACATCTTGAGACTCCATGAACACTCCTGAAGCACAAGCTATCCATGCATTCCATGTGACCAAGCATGAATCCACACATCCCATGCCATGCTTCAAACCCTCACACATGCACTAGCTCAACACGCTAACTGTAGCACCTTGCCCAACCCTAAACAACTACCCCGGTTGCTTTTATAGAAACAAGCTCCCACAAAACCACCAAGTGGTATTACATAAACCATGTGCCCAAAACCATACACACATGTGACCCCACATTTAATATTGGGTACTTTTATTATTTTATTATTATTCCCCAATATTAAATAATTACATTTTACAATTATGTCCCAATGTTACATACAACAAAGTGGCCCCAACATTATAACTCCTTGTGATGCACGTTCACCTAGAAACCCCTAGGTGCACCACACACATAATAAATAAATAAAACATTACAAACATTATGCAAGGTGTACAACACCTAATTCTAACAATCTCCCACTTGTTGTATACATTGCATAAGGGGGTAACAAATAAACTCCATAGGCAACATGTACCATCCTAGAATCCAAGTGCTCCATGTGCTCCAACAAGATACCTGTAACAAGAACCAAGGTGACCACCATCTCATCCATGAATGCTCCCATCCTCCACCATGCCAACTGCACTAAGATATGAACACATCCAAAGAGATGTCACACTAACTGTCACAAAGAAGCATAAACCTGCCTCAACCTGATATCTCAAAACACAAACACTGAATCCAATATGCACCAGTAGCTGTCAAGAATAAATCACCATAGCTGAAATGACACCCACAACAAATGCCAACACATCCAACTATCCATACCTCCAAGGTATACATATACATAGTAAACTCATGCCAACAACATATCCACCCATAAACCACAATGACAAACTCCATGTGCAAACCTGTCAAAGCATGACATACACATCCAAGAGCTCCCACTGCATGGGCAATGTCAAGATGAATGCAAACCTGGAATGAGCGCATTCAACGCGTCGCTTCGTTAACATCCCAAAAATGGCACCATCACAAAAGGCATACCAAGTCTACTACTAGCATCTCATAGAAGTAAACATGTAGTACCAAGGAACATCCACATTGATAAGCAAAACCTGCAAACCAAACCCTGTAGCATGTCCTCCTACACACACACCTCTAAATGCCAACTGTGTCAAGTATGATCTCCTCCATAATACCCCATAATAAAAATCCATAACCACATCCATCCATCCAATCACCAAGATCAAAGATAACATATGTAACTAACATGGATGTAAGCATCTCAAAACAAGAAGATCAAACTCAAAGTAATCATTCCTAAACCAAGGAAATCAGCCCAATAAACCATCTCCTAAACTCAACATATACAAGGAGATAAACATGCCAACACTCCTCAAATGAACCCTCTAGAAACCAAATATCCATGGCTCAAGATCCATATCCATGAGAAGACAAAGCATAAACATAATGCACCTGAAAGAATAATGGGCAATACCTCTCAAGTGAACTGCCGAGTAGACCAAGAGTGGGGAATGAGAATGCTCCTCCAGGATATCCAAGTCATCATGACTCAACCAAGAACACTCTCCTCATTGGTCCATGTTGAACTCACGTCCAACCAAGGTGTAGGCTCCCTCGGACTTCCTGCTAAAACCTCATCAAGAGTAACCATCTCAATAACATGTCTCTAATCACAAGAGAACACCAAGCCTCACCTATGTCTCCAAGTATCCATGAGCACCTGTAACCGATCAATCCATGCTAAACACCAAGCAAATGATCAATGTACTCAATACAAAGAGAACCAACCAAGATCAAAATCATAGCTCCAACTGCAGAATCAGGAACATAAACATGACACCATGATCTCACATCCTCTCAAAAGAAGATCACATGAATAAATCATCATAACATGCACCATGCCACTACTCTAAACTAGTAATCAAGAGTATACCATGACATAATAACAAAACCATCCTACAACCAAGGATCACCTGTCAAAACCAACAAGTCATAAATAATACCTCAACATCTCCAACACCTGATGTCAAAGAACTCTCACTGTAGCACACAGAATCCAAGAGCTCCTCCATGACACCAAAGATCACCTGCTGAAGACAACCATCCATAATAACCAATGGATCCACATCATTGCCAAATGCTCCCACTGAACCATGATACCGAGCAATCCCATGGCACCATGATGCACAAAACCAACACCACATCACTGTCATAAGCTCACACAAAACCTGTGAATCCAAGCTCTCAATGACAACATGATAACCATCCTCTAAAGCAAGAAGATACACCGCCAAACCATCATATCCATCACCGCCAAACCATCACTGTCACAAGCTCCCACTGAACTGTGTAACCAAGCTATCCATGACATCGTGATACCAATCTCCTAAACCCAAGAAGATACACCGCCACAACCTAAATCAAGATCCAATCCAACACCACCAACAATGCACCTGTATAAACCATCATAACATGCCAAAGTCTCTAATGCACAAGAAACATCCATGACATCATGATCACCACCAAATGTACCAACAAATCAACCCAACCGTGTCCACATATCTGCATAATCATAGTCAACTACATAGATCTCATATCATGACTGTACCTGGTAATACCATCTCATCTCCTCAACATGACAACCAAATCAACAAACCAAGCCACCAAATCTGATCATGCATCAACACTGAAATATCAATGGGCAAAGACAACCCATATCCAAGTCATAGGTGCAACAAGTAAGTATAGACCGCCTACAACATTGCACAACTTGTAGATACAACAATGCAACATACATGCTGATAACCATGTCAAAAATATAATAATCTAAGATGTACAACTGAGCATACAATGAATCCAACATCAAATATCCCAAATCCGACAATCCATAAGCTCATAATAACACCATAGTCAAAGAGACCCATAAACAGCTCAGATAAAGAAAATAGCAAATAAACCATGCCAAAATATTTCCAAACCTAATCCACTATAAAGTACTCTGAACAAGCTTTCTGTTGACTATTCGAAGTCCAAAATCCGACTCCGTATGCACCCGATATGCCCTCTCAAAACTTAAAATAAACATCTGACTTCAACCAAGCAAAACACTATCAAAACTACAAAATCATAGAAAAAAACCTATACCACTGTGTAGTGCTCGGAACCAGCTTTCCAACGACTATAAGAAGTCAAAAATCCGACATGCTGGGTGAAAGTTATGCCTGTTTGAAAAAAAAAACTACTGTAAAAGGACCAATTACACCCCCTGGTGGCTCTGAGGTGGCGCCCGGGCGGCCCTCCGGTGGTGGGTGGGCGGCGGATTCCAAAATTTAAAAATCCGATTTAATTTTTCAATAAAAAAATTTCTCCCCCCCTCCTGGCCTGGCGGACCCGACCAGAAAATCAAACCTGGTTAAATTAATTTTTGAATTCCGGCGGACTTTGCATAGCGGAATTTAAAAGGTTCCAAATTTTATTTCCTTTTTTGTTTTAAGCCCGCAGGGCTGGCGGGCTGGCGGGCCGGTACCCTGCCGGCGGCAGCCGACAGGAGTGCTGCCGGTAGTACCAGCTGGTACTGCCGTCGGCAGCGGCTGCCAGTACTGCCATCAGAGCGAACCTGCAGAACTTGGCAGGTACGGGTGGGGTCACGTACCTGCTTACACCCAAACATTAAAATTTTTTATTTTGTTTTTTTTCCAGATTTTTTCAATTCAATTTTGATTTTTAATAATTTTTTGTTTTTCGTTTTGTAGGTAAAAGAATTTCGACGGGGATGTTTTTTCGGATTTTTTTTTAATATTTTATTTTTCTGAGTACGACGTCCGTACGGCCGAATAGGGGTATGGGCAATTTTTTTTCTGTAATCAAAATAGGGCATGTTATATGTTAAAATTTCTCTCTCGGCCAACCTGAATCCAACCATGAGGTCCATTTTGAACCAGGAGATCATTTGTGAAAGCTCACCCCAAAAACCCTCATTTGAATGCACAGCCAAGAAACCCTATTTTGCCAAAATTTTCTTATACCTCAAATCTGCAACCAACCCATCAAACCAGCAAACCGAAAACCCTCAGATCTGCAATAAAACCCTCAGATCTACAATAAAACCCTCAGATCTGTAATAAAACACCTGCAAAACCCCTATATCTTGCCATTTCCTTTCATTCTCTTATGCAACCTAGGGTTATTCAATCCAATAACCAAAGCTCTGATACCACTTGTAAGGAAACTATGCAGCCATGTAATGACAATTTCCACATAACCCAAATCTGAAACATGCAAGTAAAATACTCAAAATCAACATGCAAGAGAATAGACAACATACCCATCAAAGATGACACAAGATATACCCTGGGAAAACCCTCAAGAGGGAAAAAACCCAGCCTCCAAAAGCATCCACACTCCATGTATTATTCAGCAATGAAAAACCCATCACAATACATCTGCAGAGACTCCATGAACACTTCTGAAGCACAAGCTATCCATGCATTCCATGTGACCAAGCATGAATCCACACATCCCATGCCATGCTTCAAACCCTCACACATGCACAAGCTCAACCTTGACCAACTTTTGATCCAACCTTTTATCCAACCCTAAACAACTACCCATGTGGTTGCTTTTATAGAAATAAGCTCCCACAAAACCACCAAGTGGTATTACATAAACCATGTGCCCAAAACCATACAACATGTGACCCCACATTTAATATTGGGTACTTTATTATTTTATTATTATTCCCCAATATTAAATAATTACATTTGACAATTATGTCCCAATGTTACATACAACAAAGTGGCCCCAACATTATAACTCCTTGTGATGCACGTTCACCTAGAAAACCCCTAGGTGCACCACACACATAATAAATAAATAAAATATTACAAACATTATGCAAGGTGTACAACACCTAATTCTAACACTAGGGATTTAGTCATTTTTTATAACTTATGAAAAAATGTCTTTGGGTACTGACATGTAAGTCCAACCCTTTGAGTTGGATGCCCAAGGAAAATATAACCCTAAGGGTTGGCAATACCAAATGAAACTATATAAACACAAGTGTATTATAGTGCACTCACATTTTGAGAAGCAAAAATACTATCTCCCTCTCCCTACTCTACATAGTCATTATTATATTTTTTGCCAAGCCCTTAGACCCCCCAATCACAATAGTGGGTGGGCAAGCCCCCCACACCCCTCATTAGGAACTAGGATCCAAACACAATTAATACAAAACCTCTAAATCAAGAAGATAATCAAACTCCATTACCAACACTACCTCCCTATTTCTCTTTATCTTTATCTCTCCCTCTACCTCTCTCTCTATCTATCTATCTCTCCTCCCTTTATCTTCATCTCTACCTCTATCTTCCACTCTTCATCTTTATCTCCAGACACCTCTCACTCTCTCTATCCATCCCCCTCTCTCTCTCCTCTCTCTCTCTCTCTCTCTATCTTCTTAAACCTTTATATCTATATCTCTATTTTCCTCCCTATTTCTCTCTCCCTATCTCCAACTCTCCCTTCTTTATCTCTATCTCCTTATATGATCTCCATCTCTATCTAACCCCTCTCTCTCTCACTCCTATCTCTCCCTCTATACCTATCTCTCTCCCTTTCTCTTCCCCACTCTATCTTTCACAAGTTATATCTATCTCTAGATATCCCTCCCTCTATCTATCCTTATCTCTCCCTCTCTACCTATCTCACGCTTTCTATCTCTCTACTTCTCTATCCTCTCTCTATTTATCTCCCTCCCTCTCCCTCCATCTCTCACTCACTCATACTCTCTCTCTCTCCCTCCCTATCTCTCTCCATTTCTCTTCCCCCCTCTATCTTTCCCAATTTATATTTATCTCTAGATATCACTCCCCCTTTCTATGCCTATCTCCCCTCTCCCTCCCTCTTTCTATCCCTATATCTTTCTCTCTCTCCCTCTCCCAATCACTCCTACTTTCTATATTTCACTTCTTATCTTCTATCCTCTCTATTTCTCTCCCTCCCACTCCCTCCCTCTCTATTTCTATCTCTATATCTCTATCATACACACACTCACCCTATTTCTCTCTCCCTATCTCTATCTCTCTATATCTTCCCCTCTCTCTATCTCTCTCCCCCTCTTTATATACCTCTCTCCCTATCTTTCTATACCTCTCCCCTCCTCTCCTCCCACCCCTCTACCTATCTATCTCCCCATCTCTCTGTCTCTCCTCCTCTCCCCCTCCCTTCCTCTCTATGTCCCCCTCTCTATCTCAAATAAACTATTGTTTTGTGACATTTCTTTGCAGATTTTATTGCAAAAATTTCAAAATGTTTTAAACAATAATTTATCTCATATTCTAAATATTTGTTAATAAATGTCTCTTACACTTTATAGTATTTTTTAATGAGAAATATTTTCTCATAGCATATAACTTGAGCTAAACATAAAATCTATTCATATAGATTATTAACATTGATATCTAAGACATATTTTTATTTATTTATTTATTTCCATATTTTCTTGTTATTAGTTTTTATATACATAACTTAATGTAATATATAATTCTTTTATATATACCCAAATTATTATTTTTTGTTGAAAAAAAAATAGAATATTAAGGAAACTATTATTTTAAAAAATTCATTGTAAATGTTATTTTCTATTTGTGTTGAACACGTCTTTTATTTTTGTAATAAATCTATTTTGATTAGAAAACTAAAAAATATATATTAAAAATTATATGTTTTTTTAGGAAAGATTACTTTGAGGGTTATATTCTTACAAAATTTCATATGACCATGAAAAAGTGATCTAAATTAATAGTTTGTGTTTAAAGAAATCCTTTGATTTGGTGTGAAGGAAAAATAATATGACACATTATATTTAAGGGACACCCATATGCATGTGGACAATGTCATATACAATGAACTTAATCTAATTTTCTTTGTGTCACAAATTTGAGAATACTTTGCATATGTTGTTAAATCAACATGTGTCTCACAAGTGAAACAAGGCTTTGTGCTTCCACTCAAAGCTAGTCTAATCAAGGGAGTTGACCTAGGAGAACACAACCCTTGCATTTTGGTGATCTCACCTTTTTTTTTTGGAATATTGACAAGCTTTACACATAAGCATATAGTAGGGACTCAAGAAGACCTGGTTTTAGAAGTCCCATTTGCACTGATGAAAATTGTGCCCCAAAGATTAGTTACATATTATACAAGATCAATCCCAAGCTATTCCAAGTTTATGCATAGTTCAAGTCAATTATCACATGAAGGAGATTAACTTTTTGTATTGTGGAAATTGATTCTACAATTTTTTATTGTTCACATCCAATTATTAGTTAAGAGAAGAGTATTGTATCTTTACATTTAATTTAAAAAAAATAAAAAAATAAATCATCTCCATCACAACTATCTAAATTAATTATGTGATTTAATCATATTTAAGTAATTGACCAAAATAACTCATAAGAAAAAAAAAAGTATTTTTCTTTTACAAGTGTATATATTAAAGTTTAGTTAGTAAGAAAATTGTTTTTATATATTAAAGGGTGTGATGGAGAGTTGAAGTTTAGTTATTAAAAGTTATTTTTATTTAAAAGAAATATAATTTAATAATTAATTTTTAAAGGGTATAATCTAAAATTATTAAAATTTATGTCATTTTTAAGAAGGATTAATGATAAAGTTAAGAACTTGTCACAATTTATTTTTTTTTTTATTAATGTGATTAGGGTTAGTTTGATTTTCAAATAACTTTATCTAATAAAATTGTCCATCAACTTATAAAATAAAATGTATACTAAGGAAAATCTTTAATTTCTTTCAAATGTAATCTTATATATTTAAAATGTTTATGTATCATCTTTTGATAAAAGATTTGGAATTCTTTCAAACACTAAATGTTGTTTTTAATAATCTTTCTATATAAGTCTAGATTAATTAAAGAGGCTATCATTTTAATTATATCAAAACAGATTCATTTTGCAATCTATTAATATCAATCATTTTATTTTTTGATTTTTTTTTTATATTACACTTCCAACATGCAAGTTGCATGGCATCTTTTCATGCACTAAAAAATGTTATTCATAACACATGATATATCAAAACATTATGCTTTCATAGAAAAACAAAACTGTGAAACCATGGAATAAGAACATAGTTTTCTTTTATGGTACAGAAATTGATATAATCTCAAAAGTATTGATCAAGTATATATATTTTTTTATTGCAAAACAACAGTATATTGAAAAATAATAGCTGCTATTCTGTACTTGAAAGAAATATTGGTTCCACCAGAATCTATTGGACAGAGAGTATCACTTAATAGACTTAGGCAACAACTCCATAAATCATGAAATAATAATGGAGATGCTTGGATTTGTTTTCTAGCAACTGGTTGGACTTAATCATTACATATTCCAAATTATTTGTAACAATCTAATATATTATAATCTTAGATAATGTAATATGTTGGCAATCTAATATTATTATCTTTTCAATATAATTATAAGAAGTATACAGTTTTTAGATCAAAATCTATGATTACTGTGTTGAACAGATTTAGAAGCATGTCATAAAAGTGAATTAGATAAGTTCCACTGGGCTCCCCAATGAGTGGCCACTGGTTGAGAACTTCAACCAGTGACTGTTTCTTCCTGCTCAACATTTTGGTTTCTGGTTTTTGCCTTGTGGTCTTGCTCAGTGCTGCTGACAGCCTCTATATGTACTAATGTTCATGTTTTCAGCTATTTCTTGTTGTTCACTGCATTTAGCAGTTGCTGGTGTATAGCTACAGTTAGTAGTAACAACCTGTGTCTATTGCAATGGTGTCAGTTACTGTCTAGGTATTTTTTTTTGCAGTGGGTAAGTTATGATATTAATATTAGAATTTAGTAGGGAGGTTTTGAGTCAAATTCATTTATCTATATTTTAAGAATGATGGTTCATGGAAATCTATCTTTATTAAGAATGAATAGTCTACTTAACACTCATTACATCTAAGTGATATTCACAGAAGTAAAATATCTTTTGTGAGCAGTCTTTTGTTTTTTGTTTTCTAATAAAAAATAAGATATGAAAAAAACCATATATACAATAAAAATAAAATATTTAGCTGTTTTTAAAGCATCCTGTTGCAGACAAGAGATCATGAGGTCTAGTCTCTCCTCCGTCCTGTGGCACCAAGGGTGTGTCCACCAGCGTCACCTATTACGTGAAAAAAGTTTATCAGACGCACTATAGTTTATAGGATAGCTTATAAAGAAGCTACCCTATTTCTACAATCAAAAAATTAAAAAATAAAATTATTTGTTGATTTGAAAAATATTTATTTGTATGATTAAAAAACTAGTTACTGAAAAATTTAAGAGATTTTAAAACATACTTGTTAAAATTGATAATATTTGGGAAATGTTTTAAATTTTGTCAGTTACTGTGAAATTTCTTTGAAATGTTATCAATGACAGAAACGTTTAAAGATCTAGAAAAAATGGAGATTAATGTGGTACATCTAGGGATTTGAGTCAAGATTCTTGACTGTCAATCAATGAAAGGGATAAGTTTTAGGCATTTGCTTTGATTCTGTTCTTTTAAGTCAGGATTTCGTCAGAGATTTTTTTTCCTGGAATAAATTAAAGATGTGATAAAATCTATGTGAAACTTTCTAGAAGCAGGAATAATCAAATGATTTTGTAGTTTACAATGCTGCTGTGATTGAAAAGTATTATAATGAAAATGTGTTATAACATGTTCATGTTTTTGCCTAGATGAACTAAAAAGGGGTTATGACCACTTTCTGGCCCCCTATTTTTCTATACTTACCCATATGTTCATGATTGATTCACATGTACTTTAAAGTGGGGGAAATTTTCATGGTGAATTTTTTTACCCATGGTAATTCCCATTTAGGACTGGTCCCAATTTTTGAGGAGCATCTTAGTACAAATATATAAAAAGTGACACACTCTTGTGCTAATTTTAAATTTTTCTAATCCTTATCCATCCTCATGTATTCTCACCTTCACATATTTCTATATATTCAACATTATCCATGCCTTATTTGTATGTGTTTCTACACATCCACTCCATCATCAACTCATTAATATGCACTTGATCCCTGCCTTAACATTGTTCATTCATTGTACTTGGTCAGTCCTATGGTGAGTGGGTTAGATCTCACTTGGAGTGGAATTGACCTCAATTTAAATTTTTTAAATTTTTAAATTTTTAAATTGCCAACTCCCACTCTTTTCTACTAGTCATTAAGATCCAACTTAGTACATGTTTATGTAGATATTCATAATGTTTTTGTATACAAAGGAAGCTATTTGAATATTTAAACACATCCTAGATCATTCAAACATCTTAAGAAATTACAAGGAGTATTCATGAGAATACTTGGATTTGGAGCATTAAAAGGAATAAGAATTTGCATCAAAATAATTTGAAACATTTGCATTGTTTAAGAATGGTGTACTCAATATTTATTTATGATTGTAAAATGGTGATAATATAAAGGTGTGTCTCACTTTTTAACTTGAGTGGGATGCACAAATCAACTATTTAAAAAATTCTATTTTCTCACAATTTTTCACAATTATAGCAAACAAACTATAAATAATTTAAAGTTATCATAAACTATTGTTTTGTGACATTTCTTTGCAGATTTTATTTCAAAAATTTCAAAATGTTTTAAACAATAATTTATCTCATATTCTAAATATTTGTTAATAAATGTCTCTTACACTTTATAGTATTTTTTAATGAGAAATATTTTCTCATAGCATATAACTTGAGCTAAAAATAAAATCTATTCATAATATTTTAACTATAGATTATTAACATTGATATCTAAGGCATACATTTTTATTTATTTATTTATTTACATATTTTCTTGTTATTAGTTTTTATATACATAACTTAATGTAATATATAATTCTTTTATATATACCTAAATTATTATTTAAAAAAAATCATTGTTAGTTATTTTCTATTTGTGTTGAACATGTGTCTTTTATTTTTGTAATAAATCTATTTTGATTAGAAAATTAAAAAATATATATTAAAAATTATATGCCTTTTTAGGAAAGATTACTTTGAGGGTTATATTCTTACAAAATTTCATGTTATGATAATTTCATATGATCATGAAAAAGTTGATCTAAATTAGTAGTTTGTGTTTAAAGAAATCATTTGATTTGGTGTGAAGGAAAAATAATATGACACATTATATTTAAGGGACACCCATATGCATGCAAACAATGTCATATACAATAAACTTAATCTAATTTTCTTTGTGTCACAAATTTGAGAATACTTTGCATATGTTGTTAAATCAACATGTGTCTCACAAGTGAAACAAGACTTTGTGCTTCCACTCAAAGCTAGTCTAATCAAGGGGGTTGACCTAGGAGAACACAACCCTTACATTTTGGTGATCTCAATTTTTTTTTTCAATATTGACAATCTTTACACATAAGCATATAGTAGGGACTCAAGAAGACCCGGTTTTAGAAGTCCCATTTGCACTGATGAAAATTGTGCCCCAAAGATTAGTTACATATTATACAAGATCAATCCCAAGCTATTCCAAGTTTATGCATAGTTCAAGTCAATTATCACATGAAGGAGATTAACTTTTTGTATTGTGGAAATTGATTCTACAAATTTTTATTGTTACACATCCAATTATTAGTTAAGAGAAGAGTATTGTATCTTTACATTTGATTTTGAAAAAAAATTAAAAAAAAATAATCATCTCCACCACAACTATCTAAATTAATTATATGATTTAATAATATTTAAGTAATTGACCAAAATAATTCATAAAGAAAAATTTAAGTATTTTTCTTTTACAAGTGTATATATTAAAGTTTAGTTAGTAAGAAAATTGTTTTTATATATTAAAGGGTGTGATGGAGAGTTGAAGTTTAGTTATTAAAAGTTATTTTTATTTAAAAAAATATAATTATCAATTAATTTTTAAAGGGTATAATCTAAAATTATTAAAATTTTATGTCACTTTAAGAAAGTTAATGATAAAGTTAAGAACTTGTCACAATTTAATTTTTTATTAATGTGATTAAGGGTTGGTTTGATTTTCAAATAACTTTATCTAATAAATTGTCCCATCAACTTATAAAATAAAATCTATACTAAGAAAAATCTTTAATTCCTTTCAAATGTAATCTTATATATTTAAAAATGTTCATGTAGATCAATATACTCATAAAAAGATTTGGAGTTCTTTCAAACACTAAATGTTGTTTTAATAATCTTTCTATCTAAGAATCTAGATTAATTAAAAGAGACTATCATTTTAATTATATCAAAACGAATTCGTTTTTGAAATCTATTAATATCAATCATTTATTTTTTGATTTTTTTATATTACACTTCAACATACAAGTTGCATGGCATCTTTTCATACACTAAAAAAAAAATATTATTCATGTTCCCTTATAACATTACACATGATATATCAATACATTATGCTTTCATAGAAAAAAAAACTATGAAACTATGGAATAAGAACATAGTTTTCTTTTATGGCACAGAAATTGATATAATCTCAAAAGTATTGATCAAGTATATATATATTTTTATTGCAAAACAACAGTATATTAAAAAAAAATAGCAGCTATTCTGTAATTGAAAGAAATATTGGTTCAACCAGAATCTTTTGGACAGAGAGTATCACTTAATAGACTTCCTCAACAACTCCATAAATCATGAAATAATAATGGAGATGCTTGGATTTGTTTTCTAGCAACTTGTTGGATTTAATCATAATACATATTCCAAGTTAAATGACAACAATGTAATATATTATTATCAATATTAAGATAATTAGATAATGTAATATATTAGCAATCTAATATTATTATCTTTTCAATATAATTCTGTACGGTTTGTGATAAGTATACAGTTTTTAGATCAAAATCTATCATTACTGTGTTGGACAGATTTAGAAGCATGTCATAAAAGTGAATTAGATAAGTTCCACTGGGCTCCTCAGTGAGTGGCCACTGGTTGAGAACTTCAACCAGTGACTGTTTCTTCCTGCTCAGCATTTTGGTTTCTGGTTTTTGCCTTGTGGTCTTGCTTAGTGCTGCTGACAGCCTCTATATGTACTACTGTTCATGTTTTCAGCCATTTCTTGTTGTTCACTGCATTTAGCAGTTGCTGGTGTATAGCTACAGTTAGTAGTACAACCTGTGTCTATTGCAATGGTGTCAGTTACTGTCTAGGTATTTTTTTGCAGTGGGTAATTTATGATATTAATATTAGAATTTAGTTGGGAGGTTTTGAGTCAAATTTATTTATCTATATTTTAAGAATGATGGTTCATGGAAATCTATCTTTTAGAAGAATGAATAGTCTACTTAACACTTATTATATCTAAGTGTTATTCACAGAAGTAAAATATCTTTTGTGAGTGGTCTTTTGTTTTTTGTTTTTCAATGAAAAATCAGATATGAAAAGAATCATATATACAATAAAAATAAAATATTTAGCTGTTTTTAAAGTATCTTCTTGCAGGCAAGAGATCATGAGGTCTAGTCTCTCCTCCGTCCTGTGGCACGAGGGTGTGTCCCACCAGCGTCAACTATTATGTGAAAAAAGTTTACCAGAGGCACTATAATTTATAAGATGGCTTATAGAAAAGCTACCCTATTTCTACAATCAAAAAATTATTTATTAATTTGAAAAATATTTATTTGAATCAATTTATTTGTAAGATTTAAAAACAAGTTACTGAAAAATTTAAGAGATTTTTAAAAATACTTGTTAAAATTGATAATATTTGGGAAATGTTTTAAATTTTGTCAGTTACTGTCAAATTTCTTTGAAACTGTTATCAATGACAGAAACGTTTAAAGATCTAGAAAAAATGGAGATTAACATGGTACATCTAGGGATTTGAGTCAAGATTCTTGACTGTCAATCAATGAAAGGGATAAGTTTTAGGCATTTGCTTTGATTCTGTTCTTTTAAGTCAGGATTTCGTCAGAGATTTTTTTTCTAGAATAAATTAAAGATTTGATAAGATCTATGTGAAACTTTCTAGAAGCAGGAATAATCAAATGATTTTGTAGTTTACCAATCTTTATTAAGTGATGAATGAGATCCAACACTCCTTCCATCTTCTAATAATCAAATTGACAACCAAAACCACCTTACCATACGCATTTTTACATACATTCAAATGAACATCTTTTTATGGAACAGCTTGCAACAATGCATTATTTTCTTCTTTCTTTCTTATTAATGTGCAATTTAGGTCTCTTATAGATATTTAGCTTCTATTAAATATTTTCTTTCTAAAATAATATTATAAATATCAAGCTTTCAAAGGTATGTTTCAATTGTCATTTGAAAATGTTCTATAATAATTATAATTTCATTTCTCTCAAATTTATTCAAAATTTTGTTTTGTATTATTTTTACAAGTTATAAAATAATTTTTTCATAATATCTATTAAAATCATAATTTAAGAATATGTTGAAGCATTGTCAAAATTACTTCACAATTAATGAGCTACTTATTTATAAGGATGTGGAATGATATGTACTCAATAGTAGATTGTAGAATATGAGATTAGATTTGTGAGGAAAGGTGTCTTGACCTTACGTCTTAGTCTAAAGAACAAAATAAATTACAATTTTTGTGTTATAGAACACAAAATGCAATTTTGAGGTCTTTAGAGGTTGATTTTGGCCACAAACAAAGTCAAAATAGGTCTTAATCAAATCATTGTGTTTATAAACTAGATGGCTATCATTTTTTTGTTATGACATTGTATATAGATGATATGTTGTTTCTTAGTAATGGTAAGGATGCGATTTATGATTTGAAGTCTTATTTTTCAATGCAATATGGCATGAAGGACTTGGAGGCTGCCAAGTATATATTAGGTATAAAGATTAGAAAAGACAAAAAAAAAAAGGCTTTGGTTAGGATAGAGAAAGTATGTGAACCCTATTTTTGTAGATATTTAATATGTTAGTTTTTAGACCATTGAGTATTCCTATTTCGTCGGGGACTAAGTTATCTATAGAGTAGTGACCATCTACACCTAGTGAGATGGAGGACATGTCTCAAGCACCTTATGATAGTTTTATTGGGAGTCTGATGTGTGTTATGATTTGTATAATAGTAGGCATTGCTTAAGCAACATGAGTCCTTAGTTGATTAATGGCTAATCCTACACAAGATCATTGGGTAGTTAAGAAGGTATTCAAATATTTGTGGGGTACTTCCAAGTACTTTATTTGTTATCATAGTGATTTTATATGGGACCAAAAATTAGTGGGCCTTCATGGACTAGTGGATTTAGATTGGGCATGAGATATCAATAGTAGAAGATCCACTAGTGGCTATATGTTCAATTTATT